>MU224772.1:467977-487612 GCA_018584345.1 Thuja plicata | reverse complement strand
TTTGGGTACCTGATCAGGCCTAGTTGCCGGGACCCTTCTTTCCTGCTTTCTGCAGTAGATTAGCAGTTTTTTGCTTCTCCCTAAGTTACACTTAAGGGGGGGTGTTAGAGTAATTTAGCAATTGCTCTTTTGTGCTTAAGTTTCACTTAGGCAGTTTCAGTTAGTTTTAGGAAAGTTTCTATTTCCTAGCTGCTGCCTGTTTAGGGTTTCGACATCCTTTATAAGGATTGTCTTCTTTGTATTTCATAAGGAGTTTGTAAATCATTCATTGTTGAATATAGAAATCATTTCTATCAACATGCTTTTTCATTCTCTGGCCTATCGGCCGCCATAGCTTCGGATCCTTCTATCTTCTGTCTGTTTCATTCTGTCTCGTAATAGTCTTTGCATGCAGGTGATCTTGGTTGCATTGCATATCAGCAATCTCAACAGTTAGAATGTATCGGTGGTTGGCAGACGAGTTGGGGTTGATTTCCTTGATGAAGTCAAATGCCCACTAGGCGAAGGGTCTAGCCTCGTATACTGGTTGTAAAGGCATAGCTAGGTTACGCTCATGATGCACCACAGTTTGGCAAGTATGGCATTTCCTAACATGAGTGTAAACGTCCTTGAATATACAGGGCCAATAATATCTAGCCTAGAGGATCTGATGGGCAGTGGCATCAGCTGAGCCATGCCCGGTTCCAAACTATTTGTGGAATTTTTTAATCACTCTCACAGCTTGGTCTTTGTCGATGCACCGGAGGTACACTCCCTCGTAATTTCTACGGTAGAGTGCTGAGTTTTTGATCACGAAGTGAGCGCTCCTCATCCGCAGGGTGCAGCATTTGTGGGGAGGTAATCCATTCGGACATTTATTATTTAGTAACAAGTATACCAAATCGGTATACCACGGGTCTTGAGTGATGGACTCCACTGTGTAAGTCTAACATTCTATGCGGGGAGTCTCTTCTGCCATTGCTTGACTTATTCCCTGGCCTCGGACTATTTTCATGGGCTGCATTTCTAAGTCATACTCTTGGAGGATGGCCATCCATTTCCCCCGTCTCTCGCCCAATTCACTCTGCATCAGCAGAGATTTGACGGCCTGGTCTGGAAGGATAGCATGTACTTTGCTCCAGAGAATATAATGCTAGAATTTCTTCACGGCGTGAACTAAAGCAAAGGCCTACTTTTCTAGTGATGAATATTAGATTTTGACGTTCTTGAAGGGGGAGCTCATGAAAGCTATTGGTCATTCTTCCCCTTCAACCTTTTGGGTCAACACTACCGCGGCAGAATGCGACAAAGCAAACAAGTAAATGTAAAATGGAAGGGAATAGTTTGGACTAGCCAGGACAGGTGCTTCCATTATTGTCTGTTTGATCTGGATGAATGCCCGCTTTTATTTAGGACTCCACTCAATCTTGGTATCCTTCTTCATCATCTTGTTGAGCAGTTTGACTATTTCTGCAAATTCCGTGATGAACCGCCGGACGAAGTTGATATTTTTGAAGAAGGATCGCATCTCTTTCTTGCTGCCAGGCATTTGTAAGTTTATCAATGTTTCAACTCTATCAGGGTCTATGGATATACCCTTCTCAAAGATCATATGCCCGAGCAGCTTCCCCTCGGTGACCCCAAATATGTACTTCTTGGGGTGGAGGGATATTCCATACCGGCGACATCTCTTGCAGATCTGAGCGAGGTGGGCGGGATGATCACGCCTGTCCTAGGAAAAGATGGTCAACTCATCCATGTAGATGATTATGCACCGATTCACAAGGCCCTTGAATGCAATGTCCATGGCCTTCTGAAATGTAGCCCCTGCATTGATCAGCCCAAAGGGCATTCTCTTGTATGCAAACATTCCCCACTTGGTGGTAAATGGTCTTTTCTCTTTGTCTTCATACTTGACCATGACCTAGTTGTATCCCAAATATCCATCCAAGAAGGACATCATCTGAGATCCATTCACTATCTGCAACACCTCATCCAACAAAGGGAGAGGGTGATTATCTTTTTTAGATGCCTTGTTTAAGTTTCAAAAATCTACGCAAAGGTGGATCTCGCCGTTCTTTTTCCTTACAGGGACCAGGTTGGCAACCCATGTAGTATGCCTGATTGGGAAGATTATCCGGGCTGACAGCAGTTTTTCTACCTCCTGACGAATCAGAGGCTCTATCAGGGGGTCGACCGGTCTTTGCTTTTGCCGAAAGGGCTTAGCATCAGGTTTTAGGGGAATAGTATGGGTCATGATGGATGTATCATACATTTTCAAGTCTTCATAACCCCAAGAAATTACGTCGATGTATTCTCGGAGAACCACGAGAATCTTCTCCTTTTCCTCAAGGGAGCAGGAGGTACCAATGTGAATGATCTTTTCTTCACCGGGCTGGCCGATGTTAACCTTTTCAAAATTTCCTCCCTCAGAGGAGGATGACACCTTCTCATGGGCTCGAGGGTCTGAGTCGAAGATTCATTCCAGCACAGCCATCCCCTTTGGGATGGTGTTAGTAGGTAAGTCCATGATCCCATCATCTTCATTACCCTGCCTAGTATCGTCGTGGTCTCGTTCTTCCACTATCTGGTCCTCAAAGACACCAACATTCGCCATGAAGGCCAGGATATGTTGATCATCCTCAAAAACCTGAAAGTGGGTGACATTATCTAGAATGGATGGGGTAGGGACCATCTCGACTGAAAATCTCCAGATTTTCAAGCCAGCCATTGGCTCAAGTGTGCTTGCGGAAATGGCAAGGGCATCTGGGATGTAGTTTTGTCACTGGGGAATGAGGTCAATGCTGAAGGCATCAAAATCTTCAATAAGGCTCCAAGCCTAGTTGTGGTATGCGGCCATCCTTTTATCGTGACATGTGTATTGACTCCAGACTTGTTTGACAATCAACTCTGAATCACCCAGAGCCCGAAGGCGGGTGATACCTTTCCTTAGTGCAAATAAGAGTCCAAGGACCAAATCCTTGTACTCTATGACATTGTTTGTACAGTTGAACTATAGTCTATAAGATGCGAGGAAGGACTTCCCTCGCAGGTTGATTAATTCTACCCCAGCCCCACAGCCTTGTTTGGATCAGGACCCATCAAACTTAAGGGTCCATAAGTCATTGTTTGTAATCTGGGGTTGGGGAAGAGTAGTCTTCTTTGGATTATTGCTGGGAGACTTAGGGATTCCTTCCGAGACTACCGGCGTGAAAGAAGAATTTACCTCTGGATGTGTTTGGATTTGGGATTCCCGGGGAGATGGCACCAAAGGAGTGCATCCCGTAGGAGTACTGGGTCCCAGGGAATCAGTTACAAGTCGATTATTCCAGAAGGTATCAACGTGTCAGTTAGCGATCAAAAGACATGGCCCACACTCAAGCTCTGAGTGTTTCTGGTAGTGTACTCAGCACCAAGTGCCAGACAAGAGTGTGGCGAGGGTTACTGTAGTACCTTGAGAGTCAACCTCGACTCTCACCTTTTCTTCTAAGTCCTGGGCTCTTTGCAACACGGCGGGATCCTCTCCGGGGATGAAATCAAATGTTAAGATTTTAAAGGGTCGGTACACCCCTAGAGAAGTCTCAGAGAAGAAGACCTCATTGACCCTCCCAACCTTGGTAAGAGCCTATTTCATTCGGGGTTCACTTTCAACCTAGATCTTATTTTATTCTCCCTCCCACGGAAGCCACAAATGGGTGAAGTCGGTCGAAAAGTATCCATTCAAGGACTTAGACCAATTCTAGCTTAATAACATCCCGTAAGTTTCTAGGATGTCCACCACTTGGATGTCAATTATGCTGGCTATCCTGGGGTCCTGGATAAGTTGTATCCGAACATTCTTCAATTCCCCCACCATTTTTACAGTAGTCTTATCCAGTTGGATCACTGCACCATTAGATGGGGTGGGGTGGAATCTGAGCTTCTAACAAATAGACAAGGGCATGATGTTACCCGAAGCTCTGGAGTTTACTAAGCAGTTGTGTATATTTTTTCCATGGATATACAAGCCTAGTAGGAAGGGAGGATCCTCATTATTTCCCTGGAAGACGGTCGCATTAGCATCTTCGAACGAGACAGTCTTGGGCGGGCGGCTGACAGCTTTCGGGTTTCCCAAGAGCTTCAAAAGAGACTTCTTCTGCTCGGGAAAGTTCAGTAAAACCTCCATCAAGGTCATGGAGGTGGTGGTCTGCTCTAACACCTTCGTAATGTCAAATCTTCCTCCTAGGAACTGGTGATTTTCTTCGGCGAGATCTTTTGCTTGGTTAGAGCTAGGACCTTTTGGAGGAGTAGGTCGGTCAGTCGTATTATTCTAGGGAGGAGGAGTGTCTTTGGTAGGAGGTGTGGGCGTGTAAGCTGGTCCTTTACTGACTTGACTCCGAGTATTGTATGGAGCCCGTGGGTTAGTAAAGGCGTTGGCCTCAAATGGCGGGATAGATTCATCAAAGAATCCCTATAATTCAGATTCTTCTTCATCTTCCCTAGAAGTTTTGAAAAATATGGTATCACAGGTGAAGGCACTGTGGGTTGGCTCTTGGATAGGAGGCTCTAGAGGGGTGGTATCATGCGACTGCTGCCTGTCCAGCTGGGAGATCATGATAAATTTTTCTAAGGTGGCACAATTCACCTCATTGTGTGAACCCGTGTCATGGGCAGGAAGTCTGCGACTGGTGTGAAATATGATGGTCCAGCACCATTTTAGTTGGCATTTTGGTTCGGAGGTGGGCCTCTAGTGTTCGCATTATTATTCCATTGATGTTGATTGGGCCTAGACCCGTTGTTAAATTTCCTTCCCCTGGCATTATTGTTTCGTTGGCCGGAGAAAATATTTCCCCTCTGGGAATTTGAATTATGGGGCACGTAGGACCCCGCCTTCAGTTGGCCCATGTCCACAGTCAAGGTAGACAGTATTCACCGAAGGGATTCAGCCTCGGCAGTCAACTGAGTGTTGGCATCACAATGTGATGGTTGTTGTTGTTGTTGGCTTTCCGGGAAGGCAGCAGTATTAGCTAGAGTCGAGGGTGGCAATCCTCCAGTCGCGGATGACTGAAAGAAGGGCACTCCGGATGGTTGTGTCTGAGACTATTGTATCTGCTGCGGCTAATTCCAAGGGAAAGATTCCAGACTCGGCACCACCTGGGTCTGCGTTGGGTAAATTTATCATGCCTGTTGGTCTATCAGGGGTGGAAGAGGATTCATCGCCATCGAGGGGGCACCTATTTCTAGATTGGGGTTGTATCCCACGGCATACGCAGTTCTGTTGGGGATCATGTTGAAGGGCGTGCTCTGCCCAATCCCGCCCAGGGATTTGTTGAGACCACGGGACAACTCTAAGGCTAGGTTATATACTTTTGCCAAAGTGTCCCAGTTGCCCACGGTAGTTGTTCTCCAAAGGAGAGTGGCAATGAAAGGTTCCATCGCATTAAGATAGGTCTGTATGGTTACTTCCGGGGATGCAATGAAAGGGCCTGTGCACCGCTTTAGAGTGCGCTGGAACCTATGGTTGAATGCTGCAAGGGGTTCATTGGGTTCCTTCTTGATGGAGATGAGCTGGCTATGGGACCAGGCTGGGTCCACATGCATGCGAAAGACAGCCAGGAAGGTGTCTTCCATGTCTGGCCAACTATTTATGGAGTTGGCAGGAAGGTTAAGATACCAGTTCAACTCACCTTGCCCTAAAGACAAGAGAAACATTTGAGTCACAACATCTTCATATTGGATCTGGTGTCAATTCATGGCATCTTTGTATGCCTGTAGGTGTTCTTCTGTAGTCTGTGAGCCTAAGTGTTCATATCGTGGGCAGATCTTCTCCGGGTGAGAGGGTAAGTCATTGATTGCGCAAGGAAAAGTTCCCATTGGGGACCCGGTATTTCTGAAATACGCAGCCATTGGGGGAACTATAGGTTGGGTAGTATGGGTACTGGTTCCCAGGATTGTCTGAGAAGTTTGGGTATTCGGAGGTATGGTAGATCCCCAGATAATAGTGGCTGGTATGATTTTTGAGGTCCGCTTCCTTCGAGCAGGAGGCTCGAGTTTGACAAACCTTTCAGGATTCAGGGCAGACCTAAGGACTCTTTCAAATTTTGCTGGGGAAAAAGACCCAATCCCACTGAAGGCTTGCCTCTTAAAACTATAACTCGAGGAACCCTCAGGAGGTGTAAAATCAGAATCTTGGGAGGGGGATGAGTTCATGCCCTCCTTCTAGCGCTAGTTTCTCTTGACGGGGTTTTGCTAACCGGGTCCGCCAACAATCATAAGTTGTCACCGAGTTTCGAGGATACCGGCCAACTCCGCTTGCAAAGGTTGTCCAGGGAAATTATGTTCCCTAGGCCTTCAAGCACCTGGGTGTCGGGTCACGACGGTGTGGGTCTCGGTTGGGAGAGGTGACTATTTTTGAGGGGGATAGCTGGTTTCTTCAACTCAATACCTCTGGAGATTCAATACAGTAAGGTTTCCCCTAGCACTCTACACTTAGCAAATAAAATGAAAAAGATCTTGCAGGATTAGAAACATTTCATCTAACTATAGTCATGCTTTAACGTCTGGAACATCAATAATACTCTGATAGACTACACTAAATACCGAAGAAATACATAACCATCAGCTAGCATTTTATCAGAAGCGGGAGTAAAGAGGTCGTTAATCTATTTTAACATATCAGAGTAGAAGACATAAAGAACGTTAAATCATGAAATACCATTAACTCAGAAGTAGGAATACCAACAACATCATTGCCAAGAATTCTTCCTTCTTTATTAATGTTCCTTCCAGCAAGCACTGGTGCATGATACAATGGTGGCTCTGGGGGAGAATTTGACTATATAAAACCAAAACAATTGAGCATTGAGCTCTGCAACTTAGATGAGAAATCACTTTTTTATTGCTATGGACAACAAAATCATCAATTTTGTCGACCCTTGGAAATGGGTCGGTCTGGCTATTTATACAAATCTCTTCTAACCCTAACCCTATTTTACATCATGTTTCAATAAAATACAATATCTGGGGGCCGATACTACCTGCGCCACCCTATAAAAGACCTAGAGACAGAATAGGTTTGTCGTGTCAGAAGAATAAGACAAGGATATACAGCAGAAGAATCGACCTCGAGAAGAGAGCCAGAAAAGAGAAAGAAGAAAGTAGGTCCCTCGGGGACCAAGGCTACATGCCTCATAAATGGGAAATACGGCGCCCTGTCTCTAATGTGTCAGGTGTACCCTTGAGTGGCGCCTTGAGAAGACCATCCTGTCAGAAAACCAACTGTTAAGTCGACGTTCCCTTGATGTAGCCAACCACCCTCTGACAGCTTTTATTAACCACTTCTGAAAGTGACCGGTCAGCCTCAGGGACCGAGACATGGATCACTTCGAAAGAATACAAAATTTTGGATCCAAGACTCTGGGATCTGGGAACTTACATCCTGAAAAGAATAAAGAATACTCAATGTGAGTTTTCCACGGCCTCCGGAGAAAGCTCAAGGCTGTTTATTATCATTGAAAGCCTGGAGGAGGCAGGAAATGCCATCTTCATATATCTCTTTCAAGCTGGCCCTTCGGTATTTGGCAACTTCAACATGTTCCCCCAGGTTTAGAACATTTTCTTTAAACTCATCGGCCATTCTTGCCGCGTCATGACCACTAAGTATCATGCGGGTTAACTTCGCCATCTGGGCCCCATCTATCCCTTTCGGAGATTGATACCAAGATTTCATTATTTTATCAAAACTCCCCAAAACTGAATCTTTGGGGGTACATCTATCTGTGCTAAGGGGATCAGCCCCTGAAGTCTTTATCACAAAAGACTTGTATAAATTGGAAGAATATTTTATAGCATTTACCTTATCCTACAGAGACCCTACCAGTTGCTTGATTACCTCCAATGTGAGGTCAAGTCTGGAGTGTTGGGTTCTCACAAAATCAAATGATTCATCACCCAGAATTCTAGATTCAGAAATCATATCCTCTCCCAAGGTAAGGAGTTCTTTGAGCTCCACCTTCCATGCATGGTAATTCTCGGCGTCACCCTCCCACAGTTCAATAAGAGTTTCTGTCTAGTAAATAACCTGCCAGGCCGTGAATAGATCTGGGAGGGTGGACACCAGGAAATGCTGGGTGTTTCCTATTTGCAGGGTGACCCACTCCTCCACTGCCTGAGCTTTCTTCTTCATCACTCGCAAGGAGTCTATGTCACTTTGTGGTATATCTTCTGAGGTGGAGGCCCTCCGAAGGAGTAGCATTGATGGGTTGAGCCAGCTTAGTAAGCAACCCCATAAGGTTTGCATTCTTTTCTTTTTATGATTTGAGCCTCTGGGCTTCCTTTTCATTTCGGGCTTCCACTGCCCTTGCTGCCTCCTTCAAAAAATATACCTCACCTTGCTTTCCCCATTTTCCTAGTGATGCCTCTGCAACATTATAGTCCCCGGGCTCTACAGTTGCTTCATCGGCGTCTGGGGGAGGTGTTGCCACAACGGAAACTGTTTCTCCGCCCGCCCCAGTTTGGAGGGTATGAACTGTCTAAGCTTTCTGGCCTTCGGCGGGGCCTAGACTTGGGCCATCATTTTGGCCAGGGAGAGAGGAATCACAGGAGCAGACTGAGATTTTCTTTTCCTACTCTCTACCAGCCACTAAGGTGGGAGGGGTGGCCTTCCTGCCAGAATTTGTTCCCCTGATTCTTCTCTAGTACCCTGCAGTTGTTGCTCCTCAGCAGCGTGGACCTCATTCGTTCCTCTCCCTGCCTCAACTTCTTTTGCAGCAATATTTTCTTTGACCTCCATCTCCTCAGCCTTGTCCTTTGTGTCTATTACTGGGTTTGGACCCTGGTAGGCTTTCTCGGGGATTTCTTCTTTGAGTTGCTCTTCTTCTTGTTGTTCTTCTTATTGTTCTTCTTCTATCAGGGCCTCTTCCTCTGTTGGCACCTCTTTCAGCAGTAAGGGAGGTGTCGGGCCGAGATTTAGAGTTTGGCCCGCTGTGATCACCTACTCAAAGGTTTCTCCCGAGAGTGGCCCTTGGAACGTGGCGGTTGGGGTTACGGTTATTCCCGAAGGTCCGGTTCCCCCAGCGGATGCCATTTGTTCACCTTGTTTTTTTTGGTCCACTCCCAGACCTTGCATCGCTTGAGCCCCGTAGGCAATCTCTATCTCTGGCTCTTTCTCTTCCACCTGCTGCTCTTGTCCCTGTGCAGGTTCCTGTTCAATATCTTCTTGCCCTGCAGCCTCTTGTTCTGTCCCCGGGACCTTTGTCTCTGTTTGTGTATTGTCCCCTTGCAAATTTTTGAACTCGTCGGTTGCAAATACATCAAATTCTTCCTATGGAGGGGGACTGGCGGGGACCTCTGCAGGCTCTGTTTCTTTCTCTAGCTCTGGGGAACTGGAAGAAAGGATCTCTACTTGCTGGGGTCGGGATGCTTCCAGCTCTGATTCTGCCTTGGGCCTTTTGCTGAGCTTCTTCTTTCTCTGGGTAACCAGAGGTGGCCCTGCATCTCTTATTGTCGCCGCCTCCAGGGGATCCACCCCCGTCGCCTTTACCATCAAGGCTGCTAATGATGGGGAGGAGGGGGGACGAAGTGGTCAGGCCATGAGTGGTGGAGTGGCCAGCCGTGTTATTAATTGCTCCCTCATTTAATGGGAGGTGGCTACCGACTGTTTTATTTGTTTTATGATGGGGACTTCTTGCGCAGAAGGGGTTGTATCTATTCTTTTTCCCTTATCTGCTCCCTGCGAAGAAGTCCCGGCCCTCGGGGGTTAATTTTGGTACCGGCTGTGGAGTTAACTTCGGCGCCAGCTGGGCTGCTCGGCGGGTACTCCCGAGGCACACCTTCTTAAAATAGGCGTGGCTTCTCTCAACCACCTCTCGAGTGAAGTCTTCAATTGTGGGCCCTTCTTGGATGGCCCAATTCACTGGTGGAAGGGCCTTTTTATCGATCCCCTTTTCCTTGTACTGGGGATCGGCAGTGGGGGCGGCATCTAAGAAGTCCACTGGGAATTTCTAGCTCTTTAGTTTCTGCATCATTCCGACTGTCATTCTAACATAGTGCCTGCTCTGCACCTCCATGTCATCTTGGAAATCTATCCAGAAGTCTTCCATGTGTATATGATGGGGCTCTGAAGCCCGGGGCAGGGCCATTGCAATCCTGCCATGCGGATCAAAGTTTTTCCACGCCAGATAAAATTTCTGCAGGTTGTAACTTTTTAGCTCATTGTCCGCCTCCTTTGCAGCGGCCAGACTGCAGGTGTAATTCCCACATGTGATCGGGAATGGTATGTTGGGTATCTTCTTGAGGGCAAAGAAGGCATGCACCTCCATCATTTGCCTGCAGTACTCCAACAGCATGATCTTGTCCCCACAGTGTTTGGGTAACAAGTAGGGTTTCTCAGAGAATCTGGTGACCCTAATGTACGTGTGCTGTTGGAATTGAATGTAGTAATTTCCATAACTACAAACCAACTTCATCACCTCAGTAGACAGGTGGTATCCGAAGTCCCGGGTGGGTGTAAGCAGATGGTAGTAAACAAACGCGTCGTTTACCCAAAAGAAACTGGGGAAGCTGGCCTCCCATTGAACTTGTGGGAAATGGTCCCACGGTGCCTTTTTTCCTGGGCCAATCCTGAGCATGCCATCAGTAAGTAGGCCCTAGGAGTGGGGCCTCTGCTGTGCTAGGGCCCAAAAAACATAGGAAGACATGTAAAACTTCTTCCTGTTCAATTTCTAGAACTGGGAGTCGACATGGTTGGAGATTATTGTGGCCCAGTCAAAGTATTCTCCCTTAGTGGAGATGTCGAGGAGGAAATAGTACATCCATCGAGCAAACTCTTGGGTGGGGGGCTGCCCAAAGACCCGAGCCAATGCTATCATCCCCATCTGGATGCTCTCCTTGAATTCAGAGCGGGGAATCTCTATCTTCATTCTTTTTGGGTCCCTCTTTGGGGCCTTAAGCCAATGGGTGTTCATATATACCCAGGCAGCGTCCTCCAGTTGTGTAAACTGGGTCAAGGCATCATTCCTTGTAACCATCATGGCCCTATCAAATTGTGGGATTCCCAGGCTCGCCCGAAATGTGACAGGGTCGAGGGACACCAGTGGAGTGGGGTATCCTGTGGGCTCTACGGCCCTGAGCATAACGGCCCAGACAGAAGAGTTGTAGTTGGTAGCCAGTTTTTGGATAAGCTCCAGAGATTGCACGGAGCACAAGAAGCAAGCTACCCGGAGGATTCTGGAGTTTCTGACGTTGATTACTAATTGATCTCCAGCCTGTCACTGGATGTGCATTATTTTCACCAAGGCCTGCATCTCCGGTCATGTTTCGACGTTGGTTTCAGTTATCAACTTAACCTTAGACTCAATCTTTGAGCCCACGATGACATTGTTCTATACAAATTTCATGGTCAGGGGCAGCTTCTCTAGGGCCTTCTCCATCTTGGATTTCACTACTGCCCTGGTTTCTGTCGCGTAAGGTAGCTCTGGACTTCCGGGTGGAGACGATGCAGATACTTCAGAAATGTTTGGAAGATAAACTCTCAGAACCTGCAAGGCAAAGCAACCGTCAGAACAAATTTATCAAAATAATTATTTTAGGGTCCGGAGATCTTACCACCGTGATGCTTGCTTTCCCTGAAAGGTTAGTTTCATGCAAAGATAACCGAAAAGTAAAACACATCACACAAAATTTAGGTTTTATTAAACATCCGGGTCTGGGGATTTTTATCACACTCGGTAAAGACACAGGATGGATGATGGTAGGAGACTCAAAGCCCAGAGAAATGACCATTAGTGAGGATGTGTGAAAAGGCGATTCATCAAGCCCACGTGGGCACCACGTGCGTAGGTATTAAATGGAAGTTATGGCGATGACGACGGAGCCAACTATCCGAACGCGTGAAAAGTGAAGGCCACTTGGCTAGAATTGATTGTGTGCATGGGACATAAATGAGGTTCTGACAGACCTCATGGAGGAGAGAGAAAAATGCCTATTTGAAACTGGCCGAGAGCCGAGTTTCAAACAGGTGGTTTTCTGCCCCAAAGCGAGTTCATGGGTGGAGAACCAGAAACACAAGTGACTCGACCAGCTCGTCAAGCCACCCGAAAGGATATAAATGAGGGCCAAAGGATATATACACAAAAATAGGGAGAATATACAGAGACTATACATAAATATACATGCATATATACAAAATATACAATGCAGAATGACGCCCACAGGAAAACCAGATGAGACAGAACATATATACAGCTATCTACCTATTTTATAGGTAGAACACTTCAGCACAGAGGGCGAACAACCCTCTGGCAGAGCCGACCCACCAACGGGTGGAAAAACTAGAAAATAGCAAACCAAACGAAAAAGACGACCAGGCAAACAAGACAAAAGAAACCAAACAAAAATAGAAGGAAAACCAGAGAGGCAGAAAATGGAAACACCAACCTGAGAACGCAGAAGGCAGAGGAAAGGGAAAAGTTACCGCAGGAGCTCTGCAACAGCTCGAGTTGTCAAACAGTTAGAATCACCACCACGAAGCACTCGCGACTGCCTGAAAGTGACTGGAAATGTTAAGCATTGATTATCATAAACTCTCTGCAAATGCTCTGTCGATCACTTTGAAATCACTCTGTTAATCACTCTAAGTGCCTGGAGGTTTTAATTGCGGTAAATGTGAAAGTGACAGATAATTTCTATTTATACCCACGGTAAAAAGGGTAATCCTCCTCCTTCCGGCAATCTCCGGACTAGCAAACCTCCAAACTCCGGGCCTGGGGATTCCCCGTGATGATATCCTTAAGAACATCATGGTGAAGAATCCCAGAGTCTGGAATCCGATTCCCAACGAAGGACAACCTCCAGGACCGGAGTCCCGAAGATGAAAACCAAACAAACAAAATACCACACCGGGGAAGAAAACCCCAGAGAAGGAAAGACAAAAAGGGAAAGGAAGACAAGGCAAAGCCGCAAGCAAAAAACAAAATAAAAAAAAGGGGGACCCAACATTTTACACACAAAATGTAGGGACGGGGATGCAAGGCATAACAAATGGCGACTACCTGGGATAAATGCCTTAGCGCATTTGAGAATTATAGAATCTCTGGTTAGCAAACCTGGAATAAGCCGCTTCCCGAAGCGTCTAACAGAAAAAGAGAAACATATCTGAGAGAATCCAACCACACGAGAATCATTTTGTAGTCCTTCATCAGTGGTGTCATGTGTGCTTTGGAAGGAAATCAAGCCGATGACTGCTGGGAGGAGTAGAGAAGAGGCACTAATTACATCGAACTAGTCATCAATTTGCTCGCTTCCCTCGGAGACCGGAGTTTCATCCCGCTTTTCCTCTTTTGTTATTTTGTTTATTTCTGGGTGGGGAAGGTGGTACTTCTTTCACCATTAAGCTTAAGCTTAGCTAATTTTAATGGCGGTACTTCTTTCACCTGGGCCACCTATGCTTAGATGTTTGAAGAGGGGGTAAAGCACTGTACCTGGGAAGAATTTCTTTAGAGTTTTAGACGTGGGTCAACCAATCAGTACAACTGATCTACCCTCAGTGTGTCTGATTATTTGTTCCTTATATTACTTGTGTTCACTGATTGCCAAACTCCCGGAGACAACACCCAATGGAGATTGCTCAAAATGTGCCATAACCCGTGAAACAACCCCGGAGACCGGGCCGACTCCACCGTGCCAAAGACAGATTCTAAAGTTCACCATGCCATAGAAATTGCACTAGAAACCAGAGTTATGTGAAGCATTCCAATTCCTTCAAGATAGAACAAAATGTCGGGACCAAAAGAAAATCGAAAATGAAAACAAAAACGAGAAAAGAGGACTGTCCCGGAGGACAGCCGACAAGGCTATTTACAAGACGGGGTACCTCGCAACAAGGCACCTGGAAGAAATATCTACAAGTGAAAGGCTTTACATATAATACAACTTTAGACAAACTTACCCTACTCGAAGTAGTGTTTGAGAAACTGTCCATTAACAATCAATGCGACAGGTTCACCAGTCAGGGTGTTAAGGCGGTAAGTATTTGCCCCGCAGATTTCTGAGATCAGGTATGGTCCGAGCCAGAGCCGTTGGAACTTGGTATGCTTTCCTTTCTTCTCCTGGGCCTTGTCCCACAACAGGACCATATCCAAAATCTGAAAAGCCTTGTATTGGGCTCTTCTGTCAAACCATCATTTTATCACTGCTTGATGACGCGCGAAATGTTCAATAGCTGTGTCTCGTTGTTCTTCCATCTGCACCAAATTTAAGAGCTGAACCTCCATGATGTTGTCCTTAAGAACATCATGGAAAAGAATCCTAGAGTCCAGAATCCGGTTTCCAACAAAGGACAACCTCCAGGACCGGAGTCCCGGAGATGAAAACCAAACAAACAAAACACCACACCGGGGAAGAAAACCCCAGAGAAGGAAAGACAAAAGGGCAAAGGAAGACAAGGCAAAGCTGCAAGCAAAAAACAAAACAAAAAAAAGGGGGACCCAACATTTTGCACACAAAATGTAGGGATGGTGATGCAGGGCATAACAGATTCCTTCACTTTCTCATACTTCTAGACATGGACAAAGTAGTCAGAGAGGCTAGTTAGAGAGTCATGGGGTTACAGGTCCAATTGCTAGACCTCCGAGGGGACCAAATCTAGGGATGGGTAGTGTTGGACCATCTACTGGGGATACAGGTATAGGTGGTATAGGGACAGGTGCTAGTACTAATGATATTTTGATGATGAGGCCCATAGCCTCTGGTGATAGTCGCGCCTAGATCCCCTTGATGATATCAAATTTTTGATGATGTATACATGTATTAATCTCTTTCATGGACACTGATGTACCCATGATATGTACTTTAATGTATCGTGATATAGACATTGATCTATCTTGATATGGACTTTGATATACTCTTCTCAGATATTATGATTTATTCTCATTTACTGATGTCATTGTACTTTGGACGTTTATTATTTTGATGATATACGATGATGCAGTGGTCTTGGATGGATGCATGGCTATATGATTTTATATTTTTTATGCATGATGTATGTATTAATGATGCATTTATTTATGATGTATTTATGGATGTAGATTATGGATATGATGATTTACTTACATGTATGCACATATGGGATGATTTACTTAGATGGATAATGTATGCATATCTTATGATATGATGCTTATGTGGTGGTTATGCAATGTTCCTATACGTAATGCAATGTTTTTCATTTTTATGGATGCAATGATGTATTGATGTATATGCAATGATGGAATGTAATAATGATGATGTACTAATGATAATAATGATAATGTAATGAGATGATTTCTAACTTATGATGTAATGATGTAATGAATAATGCCTATGCAATTTAATGATTAATAAATGCATTTAAATGATAATAATGATTAATGTGACCTAGATGTTAGTGAGATGTATTTAAATGGTTAATGAATTTGATAAATGTAATTCCCCTAATGATGATAATGATTAATGATTAATGTAACCTTTAATGATTAACGATACCTAATTATAATGATTTTATGAAAATGTACTAAATGCAATGCAAATGAAAAATGATTAATGAATCTATTCAATATATCTAATTTGAATGATAAAAATTGATAATGTATGTTAATGTTTAATGATTAATGAATGCAACCTAAATGAATATGAGAAATGAAATGCATTTTTTTTGTTAATGTCCAATGTGCTCAATCTTAAAGGAGAATTTTGATCTGATTGTTGAACCTTTTGATAAATCCCATAATATTATTAATTTTGATTCTAAACCTAATCATGAATGGAAAATACAAATGCAACGATATTGTTTTCACCTTTCATTGAGTCTTTTTATTTTGCAATTTATCGTCACTAAGCTTTTTTTGGCATTGTTGAAATGGGTACAACCACCACTCATACAATTAAACCATGATGATATGAATACCACTTTCATTATTTTTGATATTGAAAGTGGATACAAGCATCATGGTATAAATAACAAAGATGACCTGAGTATCTTTTGCATAAATAGACAAGAATTAACACTTTTTATATACAAATGTAGAATGTCCTTGGTGATACTTTGATGATCATTTCCTGAGATGAATTTACACACTATTATGAAATAACTCACAAGTGGAAGTCAAAGAAAATATCATGCTTCATCATTTCTTCTCTAGTTTGAGACATCATAGAGTTTCTAAAAATAATGATCACAAAAATCAAGAAAACAAACATTTGAACATATTTAATCTGATCCATGTTTCCATAATAATTCCTCCATTTGTTGTTTTGATTTTTTTTTTGAATTTTTTATGTTTGTGATGTTCAAAGGTGATAATTCTTGATCTTGATCTTTATTTTGATACATTGATCTAATGCTTGTGTGTCTAATTCCTTTAACTCAATAATTTCTCAGTTCTAGACTTTGGAATTTTGCCCCCAAGTTTGACTTGACAAAATGATGGCAGACACGAACAATTTCCAAATCATGATGAAAGCTTCATTGGACAACTGAGATATGCAGATGGAGGTTTATTATGACTATGTACAAGATGGAAAAAATGCAAACAGATATGTACAAGGATTAAAAATGCAAATGACTACGATGTGATGCACTTGATAGATAAAGGAGCTTAACCTAAGAAAAGTAGCGCTTGTTTATCAGTTTTTCACCACTTGGGTTTATTGCAATTTTTTATTTTATTTGATTTTCTTTCTTTCTTTTTCTCCTTTTCTCTTTTTTTTGTATTTTTGTATTTTTTTCTATTATCAAGGTGCCTGTTTGCTAAATTTTCACCAAGACAATAATTTTTCCAAGACTTTTTACATTTTTTTTTTATTTCTTCAGGATCTCTTTCTAATGTTTTTGGTAATTTCTTCAAGATCTCTTTCTGTTGTTTCAACTAAATTCAAGTTTTCATGTTTAGAATCTCTTAAGGTGGATTTTTTTGATAGGTTCTTGAAGTAGGTCACCATCATTTGTGGATAATTTGTAAGTGTATGATCCATATGCTGACACTATAACAAAAGGACCTAACCTATTAGCTTAAAATTTTCCTTTATTTTCTCTATCCTATTGTTTTCTTGGATTTTCCTTCAATACTAAGTCACCCACTTGGAATTCCCTAGGTTTGACCTTCTTGTTGTAGCTTCTAGACATGTACTTTTGATAGACAGTCAAATGGTTGTAATATTGGTGTCTCATCTCATCAAGTAAATCTAGCTCTTGCAGTCTAGATACTCTATAACCCTCATCTAACAAAATGACATGTAGTGAAATTTTTAGGTAAGATATATCCACTTATAAAGGTAAGACTGCTTCTGATCCATAGACTAAAGAAAAAGTTGTAGCTCTTGTTGGTGCTCTCACACTGGTTTGGTATGCCCATAGTGTAGGATTTAGTTAAATATGTCAATCCCTTCCAAAATCATCAACTATTCTCTTTAGGATTTTCATGATTTTTTTTGTTTGAAGCCTCTTCTTGACCATTTCCTTGAGGATAATATATAGATGATAAATGTTGAATGATATGAAAACTTTCACATTACTCTTCTACATCTTTGTTCTTGAATTTTTTACCATTTTCAGTGATGATGGCATGAGGAATACCATATCTAAAAATGAAATAATTCAAGATGACCATGGCTATATGTTTTATAGTAGTAGTTGAAAGAGGTACAACCCAACCCATTTTTTGAAATACTCTATAGTTGTAATTATGTACTTATGGCTATTATAAGATGGAGGATAGATCATCCATATCAATTCAAAAACCCATTTATAGAAAGGCCATAGTGTAGTGAGAGGGTGTAGTTCTTGTGCTGGTACATGAATCAAGTTCCCATGAACTTGGCATTTCTGGCATGTCTTCACAAATTGAAAAGAATCATTCTCCATAGTCGGCCAATAATACCCAATTATCAGGAGTTTCTTAAATAGGGTTAAACCATTCGAATGTGAACCACAAATACCCTTGTGAATCTCTCACAAGAAATTTTTGGATTCCTCACTCTCTAGACATCTAAGTAATGTTTTGTCAAGACCTCTTCAATATAGTGTGTCAAATATTAAGGTATTGCGGGATTCTTATTGGATAAAGTTTCACTTTTGATTTCTTGACTAGTTTGGAGCTAAGGTATTATCCTTCAAATAGGCATAGATAGGACCATACTAGGTAGAGTTAGGACCCACAAGTAAACAAATTATTTGAGATTCAGGATGGTCATACACAAGTTTTACCAATTCTTCCACTAGAAATTCATACTGAGTGTTTTGATCAGGTAGTTGTAGTAATGATGCCAAGGTTGTCATTACATCAACAACTATATTATTTGTTATGAGTATTTGTTCAAATGTGATTTGGAAAATTTAATTTTTGAAATCATCAACCATTCTTTTGTAAGGCATGAAGCTTATCATCCTTTGTTTGATAATCATCATTAATTTGGTTGATCACTAGTTGAGAGTCTCCATACACTTTTAATTCTATTATTATCCATTCAAGTGCCATTTTGATTCCAATTACCAACGCTTCATACTCAACTATGTTATTGGTGCAAGGAAATAATAAAAATGTATGATTTTGGTAATGGTGTATCCTTGAGGTGTAACAAATAATATTCCTTCCCTTGAGCCTTGTTGTATATATGACCCATCAATATATAATTTCCAAGTTTGTGCTATAATTGTGAGGATATCTACATCGGGAAATTCAATTTATATTGGTATTTCACTTGAGATAAGTGCTTCTACTAGTTGATCAGTTATCACTTGTTCTTTGATCGCTCTTCTATCAACATAATCAATATCAAATTCACTTAAAATCATCACCCATTTTGCTAATTTATCAGTTAGTGCTACTTTTCTAAGAAGATACTTTAGAGGATCAATCTTAGCTATCAGTTTGATTGGATGTGTGAGCATGTAATACCTTAGCTTTTGAGATGCAAAGACAAATGTGAGACAAGATCTTTCAATGAAAGTATAATGAAGCTCATATTTGACCAAAGTTTTGTTGATGTACTATATTTTTCTTTCCTTTCCTTGCTCATCTTGTTGTGCTAATAAAGCTCCTAATGAATTTTTTGTTGCTGAGATGTACAATAATAATGGTTTCCCTGGTATAGGAACCATAAAAATTGGTGGATTCATAAGGTAATTCTTGAGAGAATAAAAATATTCATCACATGATGTATCCAATTTGAAAGAAGTGTCTTTGTGAAGCAGTTGTGTAAAAGAATGAATTTTTTTGGCCAATTGAGTTATGAATCTCCTTATGGATTGGACTCTTCCCTGTAGTGATCTTAATTGTCTTATGCTCATTGGAGCTCCCGTTTCCATTATGGCTTTTACTTTAGTGGGATCCACTTCAATACCTCTTGCTTAAATAATATAGCCTAAAAGTTTACTTGATGTTACATCAAATGCACAATTTTTGGGATTTAATCAAACTATAAACTTTTCAAGCCTTGTAAATAGCTTGTCCTGTAACACCCCAAAATTGGCATCTTGCAACCCTAACCAATTTTGTTGCATTTGTCATCCTTCTCAATCTTCAAAGTCCTATTGTACTAGGCAATTCTGAGTTTTCACTGACTCTACTCGACCTGAGTGTCAAATGCAGAAAATCCTAAATCTGTATTAATCATACATCATATTTAATTCCTAAATACCTATTTGGC
>MU224772.1:403554-435567 GCA_018584345.1 Thuja plicata | reverse complement strand
CTTCTAAAGGGAGAGCCACGGGGAAGGGCTTCGGCCCTCCCTGTGTGTTTTTTATTATTTAAAGTTTATTTTTATTTTTATTTTTTTTGTATTGTTTTTTTTTTGTTTTATATATATCTATATATAAAGTTTAAAACAAAATAAAATAGCAGTTTCATTTTAATAAATTTTTCCTTTTATTTTATTCAAATAACATTTTTCTTTAAAACCATAAAACTGCTACGAATCTTTGTTTAACATGTGTGTGTGTGTGTGTGTGTGTGTGTGTGTGTGTGTGTGTGTGTGTGTGTGTGTGTGTGTGTGTGTGTGTGTGTGTGTGTGTGTGTGTGTGTGTATACCAAAAGGATAGGGGATGGAGTTATTCCAAAAATAAAAGTAAAG
Source organism: Thuja plicata (assembly GCA_018584345.1). NCBI lineage: Eukaryota > Viridiplantae > Streptophyta > Pinopsida > Cupressales > Cupressaceae > Thuja > Thuja plicata. Next base: position 435,186 of record MU224772.1, on the reverse strand, counting down.
AAAACAATAATAATGATATTAGGTTATTTATATAATGGATGTTCTTAGCCATGGTTTTTAAACCAAAAATTTGTCTAGTTGTTTTCAATACTAAGGGGGCAATTATTTTGTGTAAGGACTATAATGTAAAGTTTAAAACTAAATGTTTTTCTATTAAGTGTAATATATAAAGAAAAACAACATTTAGCAGTGCAGTTTATTTTCTTCTAACAAATCTTTTAACATCGTGAATGTTATTTTGTTTTCATATATTTCTATGATATAGTTCTAATACAGGTTATATGAATGCTTTTAATTTACCTAAATGACAACATGGTTTGGATACAACATCCACTAGTTTCAAAGGAAAGCTCTGAAATGTCTTCTCTATACAAGCAAGTAACTTCATAAAAAAAAGTCTAATACATGTTGTTATAAAACCAGCCTTCCATTGCAAGAATCTAAATACTTTCCTAAAGTTTCTTTCTTAAATCAAAATACATTTACACTTGGAATTTCCAAAATAATATTTACAAAGCTATTCCTAGTTGTTGCAACACATTTTGGAGAGAAATACAACCAGCAATTATTGTTCTCTCTCTCTTTTTTACCACAATGGTATGATACAAGAAACTATTTCAACACTTAGGTACATAAAAATAAATACTTTCATTTCCAATCTTTTGATGAACTATAACTGATTGAATGTTTGAAGATGATAAGTTCATGATCACTGAGCTACAAAAGTGAATGCAAGACATTAAATCAGTTAATGTATTATATTGTCATTGATGTCAACTTGATATGGTTTGATTATTCATACATATATTGTTATAACCTTGAAGATTTGAAGAGACAAAGTTTATGTGGTCGATAAAACATAAAAGGTCTATATACACCGAGTGACAGTGAACACCGAGCAGTTCACAGTGTATATCAAGAAAGTATAACCGAGCAAGTGTTACCGAGCAAGAGTTAATGACCGAGCATAACTGAAGTTGATAACAGAGCATAACTGGAGTTAAAGAATGATAAAATTGCTTACCTGGTAGGGCTATAATTTAGGGATTGACTGATTGATTATTTTATTATCAATGATTAGTTAAGCTAAATCAAGGAAGGAGATTAAAATCATGTTTTATTCATAGTTATCAAGAAGATATTTACGGAATAAAACCAAAGGAGAGCTTTACGGGATAAAGCAAATCATGGTGAGTTTTACGGATCAAGGAGAGATCTATGACAAAAATAAGGAGATTGAGTGGATAATCATGTCTATATAAAGAGACAAGGAATTCATTATCGAGGAGAGGAATGTTGAGTGTGTTTTTTGTGAAGATAGAACTCTTCATGCAGATCTGATCGTACAGGTTGAAGAACAAAACCAAGGAATTCTGCAAACACTGAGCAACAGAGGACAAACTATTCACTGAGTAGAATAAAGAAAGAAAGCAAAGTAACTAAAGTATATATTGATCAGAGAGGTATTATTGGACTGACAATATATCTGAATAATTGCAAATCAAAGTTGTATTTTGAACAGATCATTTACTGTATCAGTTTAACCATTGATTCAGAAAATGTCTTAACCGAGTGGGATTTAACAGTCCTTATTGTATTGAGATACTAAATAGTATCAAAAAAAATTCTTGTTGATAGCATAGTGAGTGCTGGGTCAGAAGACAAACTATTGGTTTTAAATCCTCTAACAAGGTCACACTTAACAGTGTGTATTGTAACCTTTAATAGGGTTGGATCTTCACCGAGCTCACTTCAGAAGAGTGAAAATATTTTGGGTTACCGGTCCCAAGTGTTTTTTCCCATATTGGGTTTCCACTTTAAAATATATGTGTCAAATATGTATATATTTCATTGCATTGATATTTTGTTTTACACATTATTGAAACTGGATTGGTCGGGTAACACTAAGTTTATTTGTTGCTACTTGGTAAAGTCTAGAAAAGATTAAAAAATATATCTTACCAAGAAGTTTATATTTGTTAAGATTATTTGGCATACATCTTGATGAAATTGGGACTATAAGATAACTGAAGGTATTATATTTGAGAGATAATATTTTGGTTGGATCTTTTGGAATAATTGTTAAATCCTATGATTCACCCCCCCCCCCCCCTCCTCTCAGTTATTCTAACAGTTTTTTCTTCTATTCACCAAGAGGCCCAACAACATAAGGACTTGCAATACAAACTTTGAGCTTGATCATGGGATGCTCACCTCCCAGCCTAGGCCTCAAAGAGGTCGCCCCCAAGCTTGGGGAACCAAGTGTAGACATGATACATACATTCAAAACAACATTTACATAGGAAATAAGCTTACAAATACACTCATCCAAGGCTTCACTATGGGTCTCAAAATTACCCTAAAAATGGGGTGAAGGTGGAGAAAGTACCCATTTGGGAGAAAAGGCAATCAAATACAATAGGCCTTCAATAGGGAATTTCCTCCATACTTTCACATTTCATCCTTCCATCAAAAATTGCATAGCATGCTCAATAAAAATGGTCAATAACATCCTTATGGCTCCCAAGCATAACAAGCTTCAAGCCTACCATGGACCCCATAATCCATGATGCGTCCCTCTCTCCCAAAGAGAGAGACTCTACACCAAAGGTTTGTCCTAATACCCTTCACCCCCAAGGTTACTCTGCCCTCCCAAGGGTGATTGTGCCTTGAGACTCCCATACACAAGAAAATTTGTAACACAATACAAAGAAAAATCACAACACAACCATGGATCCAACAAGACTACCATTGCAACATTCAAACAAGCTACAATATCTCACTTCAAAAAAATTCACATAACATAAGCATGGGAAAAAAGGAAGTAGAGAGCCACCAACCTAAGTCCAAAGATTAAGGCAAGTATGTTGATTAAGATCTCATTTTACCAATTTCATCCTTTTTCCAAACTCCACTAATTCTAGCAAGTCTCTAAGATAGAGAGTGGGTGTTCAAACTCTCAATAATGGAGGATCTCTACTAAAAAGGCCTCCACACATTCTCTGTAAATCTCTTGGGATGAGGTAGGTCTCCTATTGGTTTGGTCTTCCCAAAACCTCTTACAAGATTACTAAAAATGGGTCTTAGAAAAGGTAACTCAAAAAAGTGGACATAATATTTGCATCCTAATGGAGGGTGGTCTAACCAAGACCATGTTTCCAAAAGTTGATTTTTTCCAATCTTGAAAATCCAACTTTTGGAAAGGTCTTTTGGTCAAATGTGAGTTTTCCTAGGGTTAAAAATTACCCTTACCCATAGGTATACCAAGTGGGCTTCCTAAAAATGTTCCAAACACAACCCTAGGTGTCATTTTTGCCCCCGAAAACCCACATAAAGGCTACCCACAAAATTCAAATGAAACGACCCTACCTCAAGCTCTCTAACCAAGAGGGTCACATGAGAATATTATTTGATACTTACCTAGTTTGTTGGTCATCCAATCCTCAAGCAGGAATATCATTGCCACATGTACACAATACAAGTGTCAAGTGACACCACATAATTTACACATCACAAAGAAACATTGGTGCAGGAGCACCTCTGCAAACACCCAGGGTCATTATGAGACCTAATGAAGGCAAAGGAGAAAAGACATCTCTCCAATTAAATTGGGAGATCTTGAAGCCAATAATGGAAATATGTAATGAATAATTTTTCAATAATGTAATAAGTCCTAGAAGTCTTGATAAAGGACTTAGGACAAAAAATGATGTAATGGTGGCCAATAGTGCCAACAAGGGATCTAAGTTGATTAGTGGGTTCAATTAGGGTCTGGATTGATTTGGAAAGGTCAAATAGATCGTAGGAAGTGAATCCATGCAATTAGAAGTGTTCATTTGATGAAATAAGAACTAATTTGTAAGTTGGAAATTCAAATATTTGAATTCCAACAATTAAGTGCAATTACGAGGGAAAGTTGATTTAGAGTGTTTTACTCTTAACTAAGCCATGCAACTAATCCAAATTGGTTGAGGAGGTTTGTTTGGATGTTTATAAATCCTCTTATGGCCATTGTACGATCAAATAAAAATCAGGGAAGTGACTGTTGTACAGAGTGTCTCAGAAAACTTAATAAATCTCAGAATTTTGAGCATTTCTTTGCATGATTTGAATTCATATAATTTATATTGGTATTTATAATGTCTTGGGAGTATTATTATCATAATTATGGATAGTTTTAATTCTCTGAAAGTTTATTTGTCTCAGTTCTAATTCATTTATACTGATTGTATTCACAGAGTCGTTGTCTTTCCCTTGACAGTTTGGTCTTTTCCAATGAAATGTATCATTCCATGAATAAAAAAACTCCTATTCTCATGTAATTATACCATTCTAAGGTTTATAATACATTTATAACACAATATTATGAAAAAGAGTTGATTTGACAGGGTGATCATCAAATTGGTATGTAGGAACTTGAAGGAATTGCTTGGAACAGAGCACCAACAAGAAATTGGCCTTAAGAAGGACCAAATATAGTGTTGTGGGTTGTCTTAGGATGGTGTATGAATGGTGAATCCACCATTGGTTAATCCTGGAAGTGGGTGAGAATCATACATTGAGAAATCCCTAGCTTTGGGGGCTTGTGAGAGACCTATTTGGGGGTTTCATACTTGAAGAGGTCTGAGGACCAAATTGATTGGATAATCCTTGGTTTAGAGTCATTTATTAGGAATTTTGAGAGTTTTGAAATTTGGGAGAAAATTTAGCTTATACTTGCTTTGTAAAATGACCACTTTTTATGCTTGGAGCAGGGGTACAGTCTGAGTATCTCCTTGTTGGTCCAAAACAACCTATGCCAAGTTTTGGATATGTTAATGTATATTGAAAGGGGTATCAAAAACCATATATATATTTTTTGGTTCTTTGGAAAATTTGTGAGAAAACTTTACTATTGTGTTGTTGGAGACCTACTATGAATGTTATTAGGCCTAGTAGATAGTTTGGAGGAATCATGTGTTGGGTGTTGATTTGGAACCAAGAACTTGTTAAAACCTTTTTAATCCACCTTGTGTAGGCCTAAGACATCCACCTTGGTCATTGGGAAGGTTCTTGAGTTGTTTGTGAAATATTTTCTCATTGGAGAGTTTGGGGAACCTTGTATTTCCCTTATAAGAATAACTTAGATTGTGAAGCCCACCACACTTACCCTCTGTATCACACATGGAATTTAAACTTGATAATTCACACAATTAGAAATAAAAATAACAATTTACAGTTAGCATACATTCACATACATACTATTACGAAAGAAGCACATTACAACAAGGTATTGTCTCTCGTTCCAAAAAGGAGACTTGAAAGGTCTTAAACCGTCTTCTTCCAATTATGTGTGCTCCCATTAGAAATTTTTGGATGATTCTATATTTTTGGGAGAATCCACTATATTTGAAGCCCAGAATCTCAACAAGATTATCAATAATTATAGCAAGGCAACTGGTCAATCTATTAATTGGGATAAAAGCTACTACTTTATCAACACCCCAGAGTACAGATAGGAAAAAATCAGCAGAATCATGGGATGTCAAATAGGTCAGCTACCTACTACCTATCTGGGACTTCCCCTTGGTCTTAATCCCCCTGAGGCTTTTTGAAGTACTTTAGTGGATAAATTTCATAAAAATCTTGCAGGCTGGAAAGGGGCTCTTCTTAGTCAGGCAGGTAAATTGCAACTTTTGAAATCTACCCTCCAAAGTATCCCTATCTATTTTCTCAGTCTTTTCAAAATTATTAATAAATATGTTGATGCTATTGAAAAAATTCAAAATAATTTTCTTTGGAATGGGGTTGAAAAATCTAAGAGGTTTGCTCTGATATCTTGGGAAAAAGTTTGTACTCCTAAAAATAAAGGAGGGCTTGGCATTAGAAGGATTAAAAGCATGAATGAATCCCTTCTTGCTAAACTTGGCTGGAGGGCGTACTCTTCAAAAGAGGAATGTAATATTATTTGGCATAATAAATATAAAAGGAACACTCCCTCTCTCAATATTTTCTTGGAATATGAAGATAATCTGGTCGGCTCTTGTATATGGAAGAATGTCATTAAGGCTAAAAACACTTTGAGAATAGGTGTCAAGTGGAAAGTTGGGAAAGGAGACAAAATTGACTTCTGGGGAGATATATGGGTTGGTGATTCCACTCTTGTTGAGAACCCCCTTTGGGGTCCTATGGATGATCTCTGCAAAATTATATTTGGTTCTAAAGTTAATGACTATTGGGTTAATGGACAATGGATGGACCTATCTACTATAGACCTTGTCCTCAAATCTTTAAACAAAATTCTTAATGCCATTACTTTATACAAGGAGGAGGATTCTATGATTTGTAAATGGACTTCAAGTGGCAAATTCATTGTGGGATCTGCCTACTACTTGAACTATGATAACATTGAAACTCCTATTTGGGCCAAAGATTGGATCAAAGGCCTAACTCCAAAAATTAATATATTCTTCTGGATGATGATCCAAAATAAAATCCTAACTATTGATAATTTCAAAAATAGAGGCCTATATTTGCCTAACATGTGTTTTTTGTGCAGGAAAGAGGAAGAATCCATCAACCATTTTTTCATTTAGTTTTCCTATTCAGATGAGATTTGGTCTCTCCTTATGAAATCCTTCAATATTGAATGGGTCCTCCCTTCCGACATTCAGAGTATGTTAAGCTCTTAGGATATCAACATCAAGAATAAACACATTAAAATGGTATGGCAAATTGCTTTACTACATATCACTTGGGCTATTTGGAAAGAGAGGAATGACAAAAAAATTCAGAGATAATTCAAATATCCCTATTATTTTATACAGAAAGGTCAAAAGCATGATAATTAAAAATCATAAAGTTATGGATATCAATGATAATCCAAATATGGAAAAGGAAACTGCTATTTCAAATAATTGGTGCATTCAAACTAATTGTGAAGACCAAACTAATCCTAGGGATGAGGTGAATTGGGAGTGCCCCCTACGGGATGGATGAAGATCAACTTTGATGGTGCTTCTAAGGGTAACCTTGGTATTGTTGGTTGTGGAGTTGTGATCTGTGATGATAAGGGAATCTACAAAGCTATAAGAATGATCCCAATAGGAATTCAAAATAACCACGTGGCTGAAGTTGTGGCTACCTTACATTGTCTTCTCTTAGCTAAGGAGCTCAATTGCATGAACATCTGGTTAGAAGGGGACTCTCTAAATATTATAAAATGCCTTAATGATACCTCGACACCATCTTGGTCGATTGATAATATCATCAAAAATGCTAAGGACATTATAAGATCTATGAATAAGTGTGTCATTACCTATGTGTATCATGAAGGAAATGGGGCAGTTGACTGGGCGGCCAACTATGCCTATAGAAATGATAACATTACTAATTGGAAGAATGAAATCAGTACTCCGTATGATATGAAATCTCTTATATTTAAGGAGAGGATCTACGAAAAACAAAGGAATGAAAATGTTTTAATTAATGATGGGGCTAAACATGAGTTATGTAAGGATTAATAATGGAAAGGTCATTTCCATTGATGTCATTTTCCATCATCATATCGCTTCACATGGATTCTGGGTCATCTTGCACAAGGTTACTAAAAGTAATAAGATTGAAGCATGTGCAAGCAAAAGAAAAATTCAAAGAAAAAACCAGAGAAATATTTGTAAAAATGGGAGGAAAAAAAAAAGAGACGAGCCTTCTAGTTGTAATGAGTGGAAGAAGAATGGGGTTGTTTAGGATATTCTCCAGAAAGATGATTTTTATGGTTATATGGAGAAGCTCCAAGGTCGGGACCCTACTGTTACAAATTTCTTCATGAAAAATTGGAAGAATGGGAAAACTCACTTCCATAATTTTTGGGTGGACATCAATGAGGAGTTGATTGCTGAGGCTATGGGTTTACCCCAAAAGGGAATGAAGTTCTATCAAGACCAGAGTTATTTGAACAGAGCTCATGCCACATTCCCTGAGAATGATATTGAGGCTGCTAGACTAGTTAAAAAGGTAGGTGGGTTCATTAGCCCTAACAACATAAGCCACCCTTGGAGATTCATATTGTATGCTACAATCAGTTATTTGACTCTTGATGACAGATTCTCTTAGGCCAACAGGCACCATTTTGTTATTTTAAATCACTTTACATACAATGAGAAGATCAATATTCCTTTTCACCTAATGAGTTCCCTAAATAATACTATGAAAAATATTCAGATTGATCCTTATGGTGACCATGCGTCACATCAGGGTTTATGGTTCTTATTTACAAAATGTTAAAAATGAGAAAAGTTGAAGGGCCAATTCTTAAGGGCAATTCTTCGGGTGATGAGGATACAGAGGAGTATGACTGAGGAGATAAATTTAATGCAAACACTAAGGATGAGATGAAGAACACTATAAGCATAAAAGGGAAAGGGAAGTTAAGAGGGAGTTCTTCTAGCAAGTTCCCAAAAACTGAAAAAAAGTGGGAAGGTTTTGATGACAATTTTGAACTGGAAGACGTCAAAACAGAGGATGAGGATACTAATCCAAAGCGTGGCAACATAAAAAATCCTTTTGCCCAAAATAATTACTCTATTGTTAAGAAGGATAAGGGTAACATCAAAAATAAGAGCATTTTGGTGTCCTCTGATGAGGAGGACGCTTTAATCGAAAGCCCTGTGAAAACCAAGAAAAAGAAATTGAAAGATGCTGATAAAAAAGGAGAGGCTATGGATGACATTTGTATGGATGAGGGTACCAATTCTGAAAGCGTGGATCCTCAAAGTAAGAAGATTGATGAGGTCGACATCACTGAAGCCAATGTTAAAGTTACTAACAAGAGGGAGGATTTTAATACTGGGCATGATCATAAGGATTGCATCCTCTCCTTTGGTCATCTTATGGCTACCATAGCCTAGGATAATGTGTCCATGAAATTTGATCTCAAATAAAAAGGAAAATGATGAATATGATAAATATGACCACTTTTGGCGAAAAACCTACGGCCTTGTGTCTGAATGATTGGATGGAAGCAATTCAGAAAGGGGAAGCTTTCGGGGAGTTGGGAGGCACTGTGTTGGCCATGGAAGAAAAATTGAACAATATGAGTAAAGAGGCTGAGAGAAGCTGCTATGAAGCCAAAATATATACTCTCAAAGACAAGATCGAGAAGTTAGAGAACACTCTTAAGAAGATTAGTGATCAAAGTTTTCACATTCTAAAAGCTTCTATTGATAATAGTAAGAACATTGTTGAGAAGATGGAGATTAACAGGGGGGAGGAAAGAAAAGAGACCAAAGAGGGTATGGGAACAAGTGTCAGAACTCATGCCAGTGCAAAGAAAAAAGATGCAAATTTGGAAGACCTGAAGATATCAGTGGGAAACATGGAGCTTCTAGCGGAGCAGGCTAAACATTTGAGGGACAATTGCTAGTTGCTTCCTCTTGCCTTTTTGTTTCCTTTTCTACTATCCTTTTTTGTTATGTTGTCTTTTTATACTATTTCTAGTGTTATCAGTTGTAAGGTCGTGGGCCTCTGTTCCTTCTTTGTTTTTAACTTCCTTGAGGATTGATCAACAATGTTTATCTTTTGATCTTTTTGTACAAGGTTTCGGGACCTTTCAAATCCTTCTTTTACTTTATCAGAACGAGGTATTGTCTCTCATTAGATGCAACCTTGGCTTGCACTGAATTCACATAGGCCTAAACTTGGTTCCCTGATTTATTACAATGGTCAAATTCCCTGCACACTAAATTCAAATATCAGTAGTCCAAGAAATCACAAATATATAACATATATGAAATGACTATCAGTCATACATTTACAAAACATCTACATCATCATGTAACTAGTTTGGAATTCATATAACATGATCAATTTATCTACTTCCCACACGAAATCATATGCACCTAACATTTATTTCTCAATAGGAATTCATAATTCATGATAAAAATATATTTACCCTAAAATAATGTTCACAAATCAATTTCCTCATGGAAACATAGGTTCATATTGATTCTTCACAAAATTTCCAGTTGACATCAATTTTGCTTTAGAACACAATTCTCAATATTCTAATATAGTTTAATCACATTCGCATCATCACGGTAATCTAATCCCACCAAACACAATGCATTAAATAATAACTCATCATAATATTTAAGCACCTACCATTGATTAGAACCACAACACATCCTATTGTGAATACCATTTCCTTATTTTCAATTAATACACACAAAGACAATACTCAACTACATCTCTATAAAAATTAGTTAAACCAATTAGCCTTACTGCAACATAATGCATCAAAGAGTCTTCATCATGAGTAAGGGGATAAATAGAGTACACCAAAATCCAGTCTGATCCAATAAGGTATATATCCATAATGTAACATAAAGAATTCACATACTAGGTCCATCATAAGGATAAATGAATTGTTATGACGACCCAGGCAGGGTATCTCGAATACCAAGCACAACTATAGCAATAGCCATCGAATAAAAAAAGGCTAAATCACACTGAGTGATTCACATAAAGGAATTTCACAATAATATAATAGTATCAAAAGATCATCTCAATTAGTCATATCATAGCATAACAAGACCTCACAACGCATCTCAAGACTAAGGCAGGTCACATGAATCAAGTAGATAAGAGATCACCCCGAGGGTACCATATCACATAGGTTCAACATAGACATGAACACAATACTAACTCCCTTACCCATACTTCAGGATGTCAGACATAGAAAGGGAATGAGGGAGGCCCTATAGGTGTTATGGTCTAATTCATACATTGTATCATCAAATTATATGACATGCACCTCCTCAAGATGATCTATAAATCTCAAATCTTATTTTTCCTCGCTAGAGTATTCCGCAACAAATTGTGATCCATTTTATTGTAGTATATATGATGCAGAGGCATCACAAACTCTTCCAAAATTGTTGAATATTTCACCAATTTCTATCATCGCAACAATATTTTAGAGGCCAATAATATTCAATTAGAAATTATTTAACTTAAAACCATCATCCAACTGGTTAACAAATCTCATTCCTACAACAAATTCATGTCTTCATCCAAGATCCTCTATCAGCCCATTAAACCCAATATATATGTTCCTTGGTCGGGATTCAAATCAAACTATCAAATTTAAACCAACCCAACATAGAACTAATTGAAAAAATATTTGAGGCTTCATACTTCACTACTGAATCTTTGATTTCTTTGAACAACGAAAATCATTATTTAAAATAACCGTTCACAAATTGGTCTTTCATTCAACAAAGTTAGAGCTCAATACTTTACATAAGAAAAATCTACAACTGATTCCCAAGACCAAATCGATATCCGACATTTCAGTTCCATACTTTCTATCATAAATACCACACCAATCTTTTCAAATGCTAAAAACAAAGGAAATTTCAATAACCATGACCAATCAAGAAGAAAGAAGTTATCCTTCACTCATGTGATTGTCATTTCATTGACAATTTTTTTATACCTTCACTCAGACATTAATAACTTCTACAATAGAAATAATTTCCAAAATTGCTCTGGTCAACGTGGGCACAACTAGGATTTGTAAAACATACCCAAAAATTAAGGCAATCTAATGGTTGAATGCAAAGATACACCCCTCGAACCGAGGGTAAACTTTCTGAGACAATTTATTTTTATCCAAACCACTATTTCTCCAATAACCAATTTGATTCTTTCAAAAATCCAACTGAAATCTCGTACCCAAAATCAATTATCATCAAAGCTTGGATCAATTGAATGTACACAAAGGTTGATAGCATTAAAATCCTTTAAAAAATAAAAAGAGAACCCGATATGCATCCTAAACATGTGGAATCATTTAAATTGAAATTCCTAATTCAAATCAATGTTTGCAAAAACCCATGTATCTAGAATGGCCGATAATAGAATGGGAGCATGACATTTAACAGAACCAATCCTTTCCTATTGAAATTTAAATTTATCTCTCTCCTCATTTCCTATTGATATATATTTTCCTTTTATAACATTTGTGGCAGTTACAATATAACCGTTTACATTCCCATTCCACTATCGGTTAAAAGTTTCCTTGGATTCCCTGTTACATTTGTGGGGTCTTGTTGTTATATTCATTACATGTACATCTTCTCTGTTTACATAGTCTTTCATTGGACTAAATAAATGAATGATCCCAATATATTAACATTATAATTTTCAAAGATCGAGGTGCCTCTGTACCATACTCTCAGGATTAAAATTTCCCATGTCTCATGGAAACACTCTGGTTGAAAACCTGCAACAAATCTTGCCTCTTTATCTTCCTCACTGAATTGATGTCGCTGTGGTTGTCTCTCTATCCTTAAAATGACTCCCATCAATGGATTTCATAGGCTAGTGGTGTATTTCTCATATGAATTCCACTCCTCCATGCTACCACAACACCCACAAATTTTGTCCCTCACCTAGGATTCCCTTCATGCCTCTCTTCCCAGGACTTTCGGTGACACACTAGACCATCTCCTATGGTACTTTGGTAGACCTTCCTATCCACCCATTTGCAGCGAGTAAACATGCACCAAATCTGCAACCATAACACTAACCAACAAGAATCAAAATAACCAACATTTCCTGGTGTAGATTTCCTTCTATCTACATGCTGATACCATTTGGATGCAAAGGCATCACAAACTCTTCCAAAACTGTTGAATCTTTCATCAATTTATGTCATCATGATAATAGTTTAGAGGCCAATAATATTCCATTAGAAATTCTTCAACTTAAAACCATCATCCAATCGGTTAACAAATCTCATTCCTGCAACAAATTCATGTCCTCATCCAAGATCCTCTATCAACCCATTAAACCCAATATATATATGTTCCATGATCGAGATTCAAATCAAACTATCAAATTTTAACCAACCCAACATAGAACCGATTGAAAACATATTTGAGGCTTCATACTTCACAACCGGATCTTTGATTTATTTGAACAATGAAAATCCTTGTTTAAAATAAACGTTCACAAATCAGTTGTTCATTCCACAAAGTTAGAGCTCAATACTTTACATAAGAAAAATTTACAATTGATTCCCAAGACCAAATAAATATCCAACATTTCAGTTCCATACTTTCTATCATAAATTCCACACCAATCTTTTCAAATGCTGAAAACAAAGGAAATTTCAATTACCAGAACCAATCAAGAAGAAATAAGTTATCCTTCAATTATGTGACTGTCATTTCGTTGACATTTTTTTATACCTTCACTCAGACGTTAATAACTTCTACAATAGAAATAATTTACAAACTCACTCTAGTCAACTTGGGAAAAACTAGGATTTGTAAAATATACCCAAAAATTAAGGCAGTCCAATGGTTGAATGCAAATATATACCCCTAAAACCGAGGGTAAACTTTCTGAGACAATTTATTTTTATCCAAACCACTATTTCTCCAATAACTGATTTGATTCTTTCAAAAAACCAACTGAAATCTCATACCCAAAATTGATTATCATCAAATCTTGGATCAATAAAATGTACACAAAGGCTAATAGCATTAAAATTCTTCAAACAATAAAAATATAACCCGCTATGCATCCTAAATATGTGGAATCATTTAAATTGAAAGTCCTAATTCAAATCAATGTTTGCAAAAACCCATGTATCTAGAATGATCGATAATAGAATGGGAGCACGAAATTTAACAACACCAACCCACAATATTAACATTCCAATAATTTCAAATTGATAACATCGATGGTTCTCTAGCTAACAGCCAAAGAGCCCTTTCTTCTTTCAGATTTTCCTATTTATCTCTCTTCTCCTTTCCTATTGATATATCTCTGCCTTTTATAACATTAGTGGTAGTTACAATATAACTGTTTACATTCCCATTCCACTATCAGTTACAATTTTCCTTGGATTCCCAGTTACATTCGCGAGGTCTTTTTTTTACATTCATAACATGTAAATCTTCTATGTTTACATAGACTTTCATTGGACTAAATAAATGAATGATTCCAATACATTAACATTATAATTTTCAAAGGTCAAGGGGCCTCTGCACCAATATACCTTGAAATTTGACCCTCTAACAGTGTGATTATGTATGGTTGTATTTTATTTTCTACCCTTCTATCTTGTGAATTTTGCCTTTAAGATGTTGTAGGTGTATAGGCATGAGTTACATCAATATACTTGTATGCACAAGGTTCTTCTTCCCCCCCCATAAGATTCATATTCCCATTTGGTGGAATCTTCTTTTCTAAATTCTTGCAATTGATGAATCTTTTCATATTTTGTGTAGCCTCTTCTTCGGTATACCCTAATCCTATTTTATATTGAGTTGTTCTAAAAGTGGGTAGAATGGGTTTTGTGATTCCTTTCTTTCTTTCTTTCTTTCTTTTCCCAATAGGTCCTAATCCTTCATAACCCATTTTTTGCCTGATTTGGAATCCTTTCCCATATTGATGTGTGAGAATACTTATATTTTGAATTCTTTGATTATAACCTTCCTCATCTTTATACAACCATGTTAGAATATCATAATCTTCACTTTCCCCTAATGATATTCTAGCTCTCACAAAATTGGCATTATAGATTTGAGGAGATTGTAATTCAGTTGTTTGTAAGATAGATGGACTTCAATAAGATCTAGGAGAAATAGGTAATTTTGCCACAAACAGAGAATATTCTTTGAATCCCTTGTCATTGAGTGGTAATTTATTCTCAAAATCCTTCATTAGGGTATCCATGTTCAGATAATGATATGGTTTATCCTCTTTTTCTTTCCATTTTTTTGATGTAGAAGATCTTGAAACTTTATATTTTGCTTTATTTCATGGGGAAGAACTAAATTCTTTCTCTTTTCCCTTAGGTGATTTAAATGAACTAGGCTCTTATTTATTTGATGTCAAGCTTTAACTAGAATCCTCTTCTTTTGTTGCTTTATTTAATATATTTGTTGTCGAAAATTCCCTATTATGTGGAACCGAGGAATTTGTGACCAACTTTACATTGTTACAATATTAGAAAGGATTGAGATCACCACTAATGGTTATCTCTTGAGAAAGATAGGGAAACTTCAAACATTGATTATATGTTGAGGGAACCTCTTGCATCTCATGGATGCATGGCCTTCCCAACAATATTTTGTAAGACAAGTTAAATTCTAGGACATGGCATACCGTCTCCTTTTGAGTTGGTCCCTCTCTAATTGGTAAAACAAAAAGACCCTTCTTTGTCATCATAGGCTTTTATATTGATTTTTATATTTGGATCCACTACATTTTTAGCATATCCTAGGGCTCAAACCAAATTGAAGGTATAAATATTTAAGCCAAATCCCCCATATATCAAGTCTCTCTTGACTCTATGCTTTTGAATAAGGACTTCGATATGCAATGGGATATTTTGTGGATGATTTAATGACATGTCATCTTCTTCAAAAAAATATAAACAATGTGGTGCAATAAGATGGGCTATCATGGTTTGGAATTGGTCCACATCCAAGTTTTTAGGAATAGTTGTGTCCACAAGGGCTCTTTCCAAGATGTCTTTATGGGATGGTGATATCTTCAAAAGTTCTAATATGGAAATTTGAGTGGGTGCCTTTTGAATTTGATCCACCAAACTATATTTTTATGATGTTGAAGATGAGTGATTTGATATTTTATTATTTTTTCCCCATAATGTCACCTTTGCTTAAATTCTTGTGATGACATGGGAAGGTTCTTTCTCTTGCTTATCCTTGACAATGATGACATTGATGGTGTTGTCAACCCCTGATAAGGTGTTTATGGTGTTATCATAAGCATGACAAAATTTCACTTTATCTCCCTTCTTTTTTGGTTGTAATATTTTTGATGATTCTCATTTTTCATGATCAAGGAGTGGAGTTTTAAATGTCATGTGGTCATCATTATTCTTAGGTCCTTCAACAATAATGGTGTTTTTATCAATCAAATCTTGGACCACATGTTTATATCATATAATCATTGGTTTTTTTACCCTTATTTCAATTGTATTTACAATTATGTGAATCATTCCACCAAGAAGGTTTCACTTGGTGTTCATATCCTCTTGATTTGGGTAAGGTGATCAATTTGTTGGCTATAAGTGTTCTTAAAGTAGATTCAAGAGGGTCACCCAAGGGTGTAAATTTTCTTTTGGGTGGATATTGTGAAGGTCTAGGTCTATTATTATCTTGATTGTTGTTTCATGAGTTTTTTAATTGATTGAAATTATTGGATTGATTTTTGGATAAATAGAACGGTTTAGGTTTAACATTATTGGAATCTACCACTCCATCATTCACTACATATTTGTTGTTTTTCAACCAGAACTTTGGTTTACCATTATTGTATTTATTATTATTGTTTGAAGGTTTTGTGTTGTTGAAATTTTTGTTGGTGTTTGAGTTGTTTGAGAAGCATTTTGGTATCCTTGTATAGCTACAATTCACCTTTTTTAACTAAGGCATCCTTGATTTTAACACCATTCTCTATCATTTTCTCAAATGTAGGAGGACATTGTAAATGGAGACAGAATTTCATATCACTAGTCAAATTATTGATAAAGATGTCCATCTTCTATTTTTTGGGGACACTTCTTGGATATTTTTCAAATATTCTTCTCCATCTTTGTAGAAACGCTAAAAATGACTCTCTGTTTCATTTTTTGGTGTTACAAAGATCCAACATAGTAACCTCATGTTCTATATTGTAGGAGTATTGTGTGACAAACTTAGTGACTAGTTCCTCAAAGGTTTTTATGTCGAGAGGTAACTTTGAAAACCACTCCATGGCTTGTCATCCTAAACTCCTTGGAAACAATATCATTAGGTAAGTTTTCTCATGTATGAATTCCATGCTCATGGTTCAAAATTCTTGTATGTGATCTTGTGGATCAGTTGTACCCATGTACTTGTCATACTTAGGAATATCTAAGTTTAGTGGAAATGGCACCATGTTCAAACTCTTATCAAATGAGAACTGATAAATACATTCTAAAGTATACTTATTTGTTGAAGTTCCCCTTTGAATGTTATGAAGTTGTTGTTACAAAATTTTAATTTGTTTGTTCAAGGCACATAGGGAGTTAACTTCATCTTCATCTTGTTTCAATTTTGAAACATTATAGTCATGAGTTAATTTGACTCATGATTGTTCTAGGGACATGTAATACATTTCCTTATCAGCCTTTGTGACTTTTTCCATGAGTTTTTGAAACTTGAAATCCTATTGGGCATCTCTTATATTTTATTTGGTTACTTCTTCGTCATGGTTGTTGGTGTTTCCATTGTTGGCCTTAGCCCAACTATTTTCTTCCATTATGATTTGTTGTTGTGTTTTCTCTTGTTGTGTGATTCATATTTATTTAGGATCTTGAGGTTGTTTGAAATTGTAGGATGTAGTCCTTGTTGATGGTATGAAAGTTGTTGGGAGTTAAACTTATGTTGAATACTTTTGAAGTAATTGGTTTGTTGGTGAAGGATCACCCTGAATGATCCAAGTTTTCATATGGAACTTAGGGTTTCCATTAAGGTCCTAATAGGCCTATAGTTATGTTATAACATTGGGTTAATCATTGGACCCCTTTGTAAGACCATAGTTCCAAGATTGGCACCCTATGAGCCCTTGGTCAACTATTGGTCATTAATGGTCCAAAACCCTAGTAATAGGTTATTTTTAATTTTTTCATGTTTGGATCCACTAGGGATAAAAAAAAATAAGGTTGAGACCAAGTTTGGTCATCATATTTGCAAAATTGCAAAATATGCAAAAGTTGCTCAAAAGTTGTCAAGCAACTTTTGAGCAAACTTGACAACTTTTGTCAAAAACTTTTAAAAAAACTCCCAAATGGATAATTAGTTAAAATATTTTATGTAGCCATTGGGAGTGCCTAAAAAGTCCCTTTCAGGCAGGTGGTAGGCTAATGATGTAAATTTGGCATTTGAAATCAATAAAATATAGCCATTTCTCTGCAAAACCTGAGGATAGTCGATCTGTACGGATTGGTATGGGCAGAAGGACATGAAAGTATGACACCAAGATTTTTTCTTGTGAACCTTATTTAATTTTCATTTCATTTCATGTGTTGATAAATCATACTTTAAAATTTATTGAATTTGTAATCCCACTGCCTGGTTTGTAGGCCCTAAATCAGGGTTTCCTAAAGAATTGAGTGTATTTCCTTTTTCTGCCATGGGAATTCAATGAACCTTGGTGGAAAGAATGTTTTTATGATGCTATTTAAGAATTTTCAGCATAGGCTCACCACAATTTAGGGAGATGGGGTTTCCATGATGCCCTAGGTGTATATCACTATGTATGCACCATTCCAGAATTAGGACAACAATCACAAATCTTGTTTGGGGATTCATCAAAGGCCCTAAATAAGTGGAGGAGACATTTGTACACACCCTCACATGATCCAATCACCATTTTGGGAATTGGATGCATTCAAAAGGCACTTGTAGTACAAGTGTAGGCCTAATTAGCCCTAATTATAGAATCAATTTGGTGTGTCTTCCTGTCTCTCTTTCATTTCCATGATTTGGGACTTAAGTCCAAAGTCTTAGGCCATAAAGGGTGTATGAATCCCTAATTATTTAAGAAGGTTATGTGTAAGAATCTTATTTAAGATCATTTTTCCTTCGGGAAAAGGCTACAAGCCTAGTATTGGGTTTGTGAAGCAACTATGTCATATGGGTTGCAAGTGAGTGAAAGAACCATTGGAACTATTTTTTAGGGACCTAAATAGACCACGGCTATGAGAATAGGTCACCCCTGGTCCAGTAAGTCACTTTTGGGGTATTGTTGAGAATTTGGGTCAAGTGCTTGTGAAGCCACTCTTGGTAGTTGGTGTTGTAGGATTGGTGAAACCTAGTGATTAGGTTGCCCTTGGGGTTTTGGGTTGTGATAACCTTAACCAAGTTCTTTCCTGCACTTGTGATAAGTGTGAAGCACTTTGTCCTTAAAGAGTTGGTGTTTTGGGGGTGAATTGCCCTATTTGAGCCATTCAGAGGCTTCCTACTGCCCACTTTGCATCAAGTGGTATCAGAGCTATGTCTTCTCCTGAGGATGAAGATATCCCTTCAAGGGTTACAAACATTGAACTAGCAAAGATGGTGAGAGAACAAAGGGAAGCAAATGCAGCCTCGACAAGAAGACTTCAAGAGTTGGAGAATAAGGTAGATAGGGGAAAAGAAGACATCTCTGGTGGATGAGAAGGGAGTGAAGAGGAAGATGACACCCCTAATCAGGATGTGAACATTCTTGCAGACCAAAGACCCCTTCTAGATGCCTTGAAATCTATGGGGGGAAGAACCATGGAGGATAAGTTGGATTTGCAAACTTTTAGTGGAAAGATGAATGCATATTTGGTCTTGGATTGGATAGAGGCCTTAACAAGCTTCTTTGAGTATGAGGACATCCCTGAGAAGTAGAGAGTGAAGATAGAAAGATCCAAGTT
Organism: Thuja plicata; assembly: GCA_018584345.1. Taxonomy (NCBI): domain Eukaryota; kingdom Viridiplantae; phylum Streptophyta; class Pinopsida; order Cupressales; family Cupressaceae; genus Thuja; species Thuja plicata. The sequence continues at coordinate 415,736 of MU224772.1, read as the reverse complement.
GAAGGGAGAATCCCTTACTTGGTGTAACTTCATCCAAATAGAGAGGGTGAAGAATGGGAAGAGTATGATCTCTTCATGGAACAAAATGATTGCATTGGTCAAGGAGACATATGTGCTTGAAGACTATGGGGTACAACTCCATAGAAGGAAGAAAAGTCTAAAGAAAAAAGACATGGATATAGGCTCATACACAGAGGAGTTCCTAAAATGATGTATAAAGACAAATGTGGTAGAAGATGAAGAAGAAAATTTAGCAAGATATATGAATGGTCTTAAGTTATCCATTCAAGAGGAAATTAGCCTACATTGCCCTACCACAATAAACAAGTGCTATCAAATGGCACTCAAGGTAGAGGAGAAGTGGAAGAGAAAACAAGATTTTGGGAAAGGGAAAAGCAATGGCAGTGGGAAGAAATTTAGAGGAAGAGGAACCTCTTGGAATAGAGGACAATACAATGGCAATAGCAGCATGACACATAATCAAGGAGTCAAAGAGAATAGTGACTCAAACTTCAGAGGGAACTATAGAGGGAGAAGACCCTTCAATAGGGGAAGAACAAACACAGGAAGAGGAAATGGACCACTAAGGTGTTACTACTGCAATCAATTGGGACACCATGCAGGAAGATGCCCTAAGAAGAGAAACAATAACAATCAAGGAGAAAGAAGATCACAACTCATTCAAGAGGACTAGCAAGAAGACAATGCAAATGCAAGGGACTTAGAACTAGAGGAAGGAGCATATTTTATGATGATACAAGTCTTCCTACAAGTACCACAAATTCAAGAACCTCCTCAAAGGAAGAATCTCTTCCGAACAATGATCAAATGCAATGGGAAGGTATGTAACTTACTTATAGATTCTAGATCAACTAAAAATATAGTATCTTGTGAAATGGTCCAAAAGTTAAATCTCCCTAAGAAGCCTCATCCTTTTCCTTACCATGTCTCTTGGCTAAAAAAAGGTCAACAAACCTTAGTAACTGAACAAGCATGGATAGAGTTTTCAATAGTAGACTTTAAAAACAAAGTTCTTTGTGATGTTGTTGAAATGGATGCCTCCCACATCCTTCTAGGAAGGCCTTGGAAGTATGATGTAGATGCCACACACCATTATAGAAAAAATACCTACTCTATCACTAAAGATGGAAAAAAATTCACCATGAAGCCCCTGCCTGATACCAAAATAGAGAAAGAACCCACTGTCATAACCATGGGTGAAAAAGAAATGTTAAAAGTATTAAAAGAACATGAAACAGGAGCCTTTGTCCTAATCTCCAAGCCCAAGGATAATATAAGGTTTGATAATGATGGTCCTATACTAGATGAAGTTAAGGAATTGCTTACAAAGTATAGTGATGTCACTTCTAGTGACCTACCCACAACCCTCCCTCCCTTAAGAGATATCAGTCACCAAATAGACTTGATACCTGCTTCCTCATTACCTAACAAGGCCCCATACAAATTGATACCAGTTCAACATGCAGAGATTGCAAGGCAAGTAAATGAATTGTTAGAGAAAGGAATAATTCAAAAAAAGTCTTAGTCCATGTGTTGTCCCATCAGTCTTACCCCTAAAAAGGATGGCAAGTGGAGATTATGAACTGACAGTAGAGCCCTAAAAAAAATCACTATAAGATACAGGTTTCCAATCCCAAGAATGGAAGATCTACTGGACCAATTAGGCACTACTTATTACTTTACAAAGATTCATTTAAAATCAGGCTATCATTGAATTAGGATAAAGCCAGGTGATGAATGGAAGACAGTGTTTAAGACAACTAAATGTTTGTTTGAGTGGCTTGTTATGCCATTTGGCTTGAGTAATGCTCCTAGTACATTCATGAGACTCATGAATGAGGTATTCATTGATTTTATTGGCAAGTTTGTGGTCATATATTTGGATGACATTCTAATTTACAGTCATAGCAAAGAGGAACATCTTGTCATGTGGAGAAAGTTTTGAAGAGACTCCATCAGCACAAGTTAGTGATTAACTTGGAAAAGTGTATGTTCATGAAGAAGGAACTTGTCTTCTTAGGATTTGTCATCTCCCAAGGCACCCTCAAAATGGATCCAGAGAAGGTTGAAGCAATAGTCAACTGGCCTCCACCAAAGAACCAAGGTGATGTTAGAAGCTTTCATGCTTTAGCAACTTTTTTATAGAAAGTTTATTAAGAACTTTAGCCATGTGTGTGCTCCTATGTTGGAAACTATAAAAGGTGGAAAGAAGACCAGATTTGAATGGACTAAAGAAGCTGCAGATGCATTCCAATATCTCAAGAATAGAGTGGCCCAATACCCAATCCTAGTACTCCCTGACTTCAACAAGGTATTCACTGTTGAAATAGATGCAAGCAACTTGGCTATAGGTGTAGTCTTGAGCCAAGAAGGTAAGGCTATAGCATTTTTCTCATAAAAATTTAATGATGCAAAGAAGAGGTATTCTACATATGATTTAGAACTTTATGCAATGGTACAAGCCATAAAAAAGTGGAGACACTACTTACTCCCTAAAGAATTCATTTTTTATACTGATAATCATGCATTAAGTTTCTTAAATAGTCAGGAAAAGCTTGGAGTCAAACACATTAAATGGATGGAGCAGTTGCAGGCATATACCTTCAATATAAAGCACAAAAAGGGAGTGGAAAACAAAGTGGCTGATGCCCTAAGTAGAAGGGTTATATTGGTTGAGGAAGTACAACTTCAAAGTGTAGGGATTGACTCCCTAAAACATCTATATGAAGATGATCCATAATTTGGAGAAATTTTTGAGGTATGCACCAAAATGGTAGCAAAATACCATACTGATTTTTTGATTTCCTGATTCAAAATGGACTCTTGTTTAAAGGAGCCCAATTGTGCATTCCTAAATGTTCCATGAGAACAAATATTATCAAAGAGAAACACAGTGGTGGATTAGGAGGACATTTTGGGATAGACAAAACCACTGATTTAGTGAAAATAAGTTACTTTTGGCCAAAGATGGGGAATGAAGTCAAGAAGTTTGTAGAATCTTGTACTATTTTCCAACAAGCAAAGGGTGTATCCACTAACCAATGACTGTACCAACCCTTACCAATTCCCTCTAGGCCATGGGAATCAATCTCAATGGACTTTGTAATGGGTTTTCCAAGAACAAAACAAGGTTGTGATAGTGTTTTTGTCATTGTGGACAGATTTAGTAAAATGGTGCATTTTTTTCCTTGCAAGAGCACAAATGATGCTTCCCATTTAGCACATCTATTCTTTAAGGAAGTGGTTAGAATCCATGGTCTTCCACAAACAATAGTCTCTCATAGAGATGTGAATTTTCAAGGTCACTTTTGGAGGACACTCTTCAAGAAATTGGGCACAAATTTGACTTATAGTTCAGCATACCACCCACAAATAGATGGGAAAATGGAGGTGGTAAACATATCTCTTGGAAATCTCTTGAGATGCCTAACAAAATAGTACACTCAAATTTGGGACATGATCCTACCACAGGAAGAGTTTGCATTTAATGATTCCATGAATAGATCCACTGGAAAGACACCATTCCAAATAGTGTATGGACTTCATCCAAAAGGCCCACTAGACTTGGTAGAGTTACCCTCTGATTTCAGAGTTAGTGCACAAGGAGAGGAATTATTCAAACTAATCTCTAAAGTGCAGACATAAGTGAAAGAGTCACTACAACAGTCCACCATGAAATATAAAGCACAAGAAGACAAGAGAAGAAGAGAAGTTCATTTCAAGGTTGGAGATAAGGTATGGGCATACCTAAGGAAGGAGAGAGTCCCTAAAGGCAGATACTCAAAGTTGCACATGAAGAAAATTGGACCTTGCACCATCCTCAACAAGATGGGTAAAAATTCATATGAAATTTCCTTGCCTCCTACTTTACTGATTTCTCTTATTTTTAATATTGCAGACCTCACTCCTTTCAAGTGTGTTGCAGATATCACTAATGTTTAGGGATCACAAGATGAAGATGATGGAGACTATGTAACAGATCTCCCACCAAGCAAAATAATGGATTTAGACACAATTTTGGAATCCAAAGTACTAAAGCAAACAAGGAAGAATAAGTACATGAAATACTTATTGAAATGGAAAGGACTCCCTCCAATAGATGCTACCTGGATGATAGAGGAACAAATCCAACAACATGGAACCATTGATGACCAGTTAACCTCAAGTGGGAACTTGAGTTCAAATCTCATGGGGAGTATGGTGCAGGAGCACCCTAAATGAACCAAGTGTTCCTATGGAACTTAGGGTTTCCATTAAGGTCCTAAGAGGCCTATATTTACGTTAGAACATTGGGTTAATCATTGGACCCCTTTGTAAGACCATAATTCCAAGATTGGCACCCTATGAGCCCTTGGTCAACTATTGGTCATTAATGGTCCAAAACCCTAGGAATAGGTTTTTTTTACATTTTTCATGTTTGGATCCACTAGGGATCACAAAAATAAGGTTGAGACCAAGTTTGGTCATCAAATTTGCAAATTTGCAAAATGTGCAAAAGTTGCTCAAAAGTTGTCAAACAATTTTTGAGAAAACTTGACAACTTTTGTCAAAAAATTGTAAAAAAACTCCCAAATGGATAATTAGTTCAAATATTTTATTTAACCATTGGGAGTTCCTACAAAATCCCTTTCAAGTGGGTGGTGGGCTAATGATGTAAATTTGTCATTTGAAATCAATAAAATATAACCATTTCTCTGCAAAACCCGAGGATGGTCGATTTGTATGGATTGGTACGGATAGAAGGACATGAAAGTTTGACACCAACATTTTTTATTGTGAACCTTCTTTAATTTTCATTTGGTTTCATGTGTTGATCAATCATACTTTAAAAGTTATTGAATTTTTAATCCCACTGCCTGGTTTGTAGGCCCTAAATCAGGGTTTCCTAAAGAATTGAATGTATTTCCTTTTTCCACCATGGGAATTCAATTACCCTTGGTGGAAAGAATTTTTTTATGATTTTATTTAAGAATTTTCAGGATAGGTTCACCAAAATGAAGGGATATGGGGTTGCCATGATGCCCTAGGTGTATATCACTATGTATGCACCATTCCAGAATTAGGACAGTAGTCACAAATCTTGTTTGGGGATTCATTAGAGGCCCTAAATCGGTGGAGGATACCTTTTTACACACCCTCACATGATCCAATCATTAGTTTGGGAATTGGATGCATTCAAAAGGCACTTGTAGTGCAAGTGTAGGCCTAATTAGCCCTAATTGCAGAAGTAATTTGGTGTGTCTTCCTGTCTCTCTTTCATTTCCATAATTTGGGACTTAAGTCCAAATTATTAGGCCATAAATTGTGTCTTAATCCCTAATTATTTAAGGGGGTTATGTGGAATAATCTTATTTAAGATCAATTTTCCTTCGGGAAAAGGCTACAAGCCTATTATTGGGTTTGTGAAGCAACTATGTCATATGGTTTGCAAGTCAGTGAAAGAACCATTGGAACTATTTTTTAGGGACCTAAATAGACCACACCTATGAGAATAGGTCACCCATAGTCCCATAAGTCACTTTTGGGGTATTGTTTATAATTTGGGTCAAGTGCTTGTGAAGCCACTCTTGGTAGTTGGTGTTGTAGGATTGGTGAAACCTAGTGATTAGGTTGCCCTTGGGGTTTTGGGTTGTGATAACCTTAACCAAGTCCTTTCCCACACTTGTGATAAGTGTGAAGCACTTTGGCCTTAAAGATTTGGTGTTTTGGGGGTGCATTGCCCTATTTGAGCCATTTGGAGGCTTCCTACTGCCCACTTTGCATCATTTGGTCTAAAATTTTGATTGAGATTTACAAACAAGCCATAGAAAAGGGTTGCAATTGGGATTGACCAAAAATATGTGTGTCTAAGATAGTGGATTATAATATTAAAAAGATCTATTTTTATGATAAAGACTCAAAATTGACCTTGATTCCTTGGGTTCTAAGTGAAAGACCTGTAATCCTTGATGGTGAACTTTCCAAAATTGGAGATCAATGTTGTTTGACAACACTTGCAAACTGATGTGATTTGAATGGAATAAAGATGAATGATTCACTTGTTTGATAGGATGTATGTGATTGAATTCTAAACCTATTTTGATTGAAAAAGGCTCTACTCCAAAAAGGGTATCTAAAACAATTTTCAAAATTTCTTCAAGATGTACGAAGATATCCATTATTTTATATGTGATGGAAAAACAATTATATGTGATGGAACTATTGGCAAAATTTACCCTTTAATTTTCAAATGCAATGGACAATTGGTTATATGCAATGAAACTCTCCTTAAATGTGATACACTACCCTCTATTTCTAGAGTTTGTCAAAATTATGTATTTGTTTGAGGTTTTTCTTGTGAAAATTTAAATTCTTATGATTGAAAAGATCTTGAAAACATGACAAACACTTTCAAGCACCTTTTTTGCCTATACCTCTACCACATTCAGTGTATGTTATCGAACCATTTTTACGGGTATAGCACAATAAGAATAATTCAAGCAATCTACCTAAGGAAATTTTTGGCTTCAATCTATCAGCTATACGATAAAAAAAACTCAGAATAAATCCCCAAATTGATACTCCTAACCCTCATGCTCTGTGTCCCTCCTAATTTAAGAGGTAATCTCATGCAGAGATGATGAGAAAATTATGCACTTCAACAGGACTTCAAGGTGTAGGATGATTATTTTTGGTAATCACCTCCAAAAACTTTTTTCCACACGACCGGGGGAGTACGTATGGTGAGTAGCTTCAAAGGATGACACAATAATCTTGCACTATAATTAATATACAATGGATAATAAGGTAGGATTTCTCATTAACATGGTTGTAGATAGAATTCCCTTAGAAAATTTTGAGTTTATCCCCCATTACAGAGGCTTCCCACCATCATAAAAATGATATTTTATGCAATTCTGAAGAACTACTAGAGGAATGTTATTCTCAAGATCTTTCTGCCATTCAACCCATTAAGGATGAATGTATTTTGATTATAGTGGGTCATATTTCCATGGATTTTGGTTTTATACCACTTGGGTCATTCGCTCTTACCAGCTTCATAAGGAAAATCTCGGGAGGCAAGCCCGCTAAATTTAAAAATACACTAATGAAATTGAAATTAGATCTAGGTGGGTCTCTAATCACCCAAAAGAGGGGAGAGAATATCCCTACCACATTTGACCTTCAAACACATATAAAATGTAAGTATTTCCTTAACCTTTTCTAACTAGGTGGGATTTTTGTAGGTTTGGCATTTTAATCACCTAAGGTACGGGAGAGCATATTCTTATTACCGCGATCCACAAGCAAAAAAGGCCTTTTTTTATAACTCTATGTTTTGAATTAAAATGTTGGAAGATCAATTTAAATGAAAGTAAATTTCCACAAAGGAGATTTAGAGATTTTCATACCTTTAGCAATATTTCAATTTTGGGCAATTTTGCAACAAGATAACACAATGTTAGTAACGACGTGATTAGAAAGAATCCATATTCAAAGGCATATCTATGTTATATCTAGTTAAATACTTGTTAAGAATAGATGAATAACGATCATAAGATTTAGATTCTTCTTGAATTATAATCATGTCAATAGTACAGTAAATCCTAGATGTATCAGCATGTGTATGTTCATAAGCTTTCCTAGCATAAAAACTTGGTTTCTTGTGAATAATCTTATTCAATTTTCCAACCCTAGCCATCTGTAAACCATCAAAATTAAATTTAAGCTCTTGGATCTACAAGATCCAAATTACAGTTAAAAGTGATGGTACAGAGCTTAAATGCAATATTATTTTTAATAAATGTGATTCTATATAAAGCAAATGCGACGACTAAATATTTTATGCAAGTGCTAGGGTATAACAAGGAAGGAGGACACTTTGTCCTTCAAAACCTTCTGAAAGGGGTTCTTCACACACATCAACCCAAAAAACCTAGACTTGAACCTTACAAAAGGGCAACAACACTTTCACAAAACTCCTAACAACATCTTGACATGAACACAATACTTAGTTCAAGATGTGTGATGCATTACAACAATACTACTCCTTATGCAACCAATATCTAATTGATTCATACGGCTAAGATGAAAATATCAAGTTGCATGGGTTGAAAAAAGTTGTCAAAGGTCTTTTTAGGTCCAATGGGACATGTTACAACCATTAAGGAAGTTCAGGGTATCCTTAAGGTGACTATTCCATAAACAAGCCTTCAATTTATAGTAACCCTAATCACAGGGTTAAAGGGGAATAACTCCAAAACTTTACTCTAGACCCAAGGAAATAATAACAATTATGAGTATCCTTTATGGATTAATACCAATCCCCAAAACCAAGGGTTGTGAAGTTGAAAAGAACAGACTCAACGAGAACAAGTTCAGATAGGCCTAATTGGCAATTAGGTCACTTTTAATGAAGGAAGTACCCCAAATAAAGATGGAAGGATAAAACCAAAGGTTGTAATGCACTTGGAATGGTCCCAAACTACTCCAAGATCATTTTCAAATTTTTATTCAACCCCAAAGGCATGACTGTCATTGTTTCACCATTATGGTCTCTGGTCGCCACATAGAGATGCCAACCCTAATTCATCTGAAACATGAACCAACACTTGTTTCCCTACAAGACAACTCGAAAAACATCAATGAAACATACAAATCTCTCATTCCACCAAGGATTATAACTTTCCAAGTGTGGACATGAGAGAAAAATGAAAATTACAATGGAAACCCTAGTTCATGAGGGTTTCAGACCAGTGCACAAAGATAATTAACTAACTTTCGATCCAAAGTACTTCAAGACTTCAAACCAAAAGAAAAATAAAATTGAATCAATACTTCTTACTTTCCAATTGAATTCATCCCTTAACTTGACTGTACAGATATGTACATGGAGTTGCAAATTGATTGTTGCAGGAAAATCAGTTATTTTTATTGATTCACAAAATAAAAATTACATCATTGTGCTTTCCACCCACCTGAAAGGGCTATGAAAGCTTTCCCCAATGGTTAAAAATGAATTTAAAACCATATTCCCATTGGGGAAGTCATTAAGACTTTACAAACACAAAATTACAATGTTGTCAAAAAATTGCTTGACAACTTTTGACAACATTTACAAAATTGCACTAAAGGTGCAAACTTATTGCAGAAAGTGAACCTAGGGTTCCTTATCAAATTAAAACAACCTAAAAACACTAAACAACTCAAATCCTATACTTTAGGGACCCTTTGACCAATGGTTGACCAAGTGGCTTATGAATGCCAAATCTTGGAACCAGGCCTTACAATTGGGTCAACGGACTAAAATGAAACCCTTAGGACTTAGGCATCCTCAAGACCCCCTAGGAGTCACAAAGATATGAGGTCTTCATTTTTTTGTAGTGGGTGCTCCTACACCAATCTCCCCATGATTTTTAGAACTCAAGTTCCTACTTGAGTCAAGTTGATCAATGGAAGTGCCATGTCGTTTGATTTGGTCTTCAGTCATCAATGTAGCATCAATGTTGGGGAGGCCTTTCCAATTTACAAGGTACTGCATGTATGTTTTTGTCCTGGTTTGTTTGAGTACTTTGGATTCCAAAAATTTCTCCAATTCAACTAGTTTTCTAGGAGGTATATTTGTAACAAAATCTGAGGCATCTGAAGGGTCTAAGATGGTTGAAGCACCTACATCATCACAAACTACATTACCTTTATAAGGGATTAGATCAGCTATGTTGAAGATTGGAGAAATAGACAAGGTAGGGGGAAGAGATATTTCATAGGCATTTTCACCCATTTTGTGCAAAATTGTGCATGGGCCAACTATCTTCATCTAGAGTTTGGAGTATCTACCCTTTGGTAATCTCTCTTTCCTAAGATATACCCAAACCTTATCCCCAATCTGGAAATGAACTTCTCTCCTTCTCTTATCTGCCTGCTCCTTATACTTTTGAGTTGTCTACAGTAATTGAGACTTGACTTCATCTTGGAAATGGGAAATAAGTTTTGCCAATTCTTCTCCCTGAACACTGACCTTGAAGTCTGAAGGTAAGTCTATCAGATCCAATGGGCCTCTTGGGTGCAAACCATAGACTGTGTGGAAAGGTGTTTTGCCAGTAGATCTATTAAGGGAGTCATTAAATTAAAATTCTTCCTATGGGAGGATGACATCCCAACTCTGATTATGTTGCTTGGTTAGAAATATGAGAAGGTTCCCAAGTGATATATTCACCACTTCTCATTGGCCATCAGTTTGTGCGTGATATGCAGAGCTGTAGGTTAAGTTTGTCCCCAATTTTTTATGGACTGCATGCCAAAAATGTCCTTGAAACTTAACATCCATGTCTAAGACTATTTTCTTTAGTAGTCCGTGAATTCTAACAACTTCTTTGAAGAATATTTGGGCAATGTGGGAGGCATCATTTGTACTTTTTCAAGGGACAAAGTGCACCATCTTGCTAAACCTATCTACAATCACAAAGATATTGTCAAATCCATGTTTTCTCCTAGGAAGGCCCATTACAAAATCTATGGAGATTGAATCCCAAGGCCTAGTAGGGATTGGAAAATGTTGGTATAACCCCTGATTAGTAGATACACCCTTAGCTTGCTAACAGATAGTGCATGCTTCCACAAATATCTTGATATCATTTTCCATCTTAGGCCAAAAGAAACTCCTCTTAATCTGGTCGAGGGTCTCATCTATGCCAAAATGGCCACCCATGCCACCACAATTTTTCTCTTTGATGATATTCAGTCTCATAGAATACCTAGATATGCAAAGTTGGAAACCTTTGAACAAGATATCATTTTGAATGAGGAATTCAGAAAACTCAGTGTGATATTTGCCTACTAGTTGAGAACAAGCCTTGAATGCCTCTCCAAAGTCTGGATCACCTCCATATAGATGCTTGAAAGTGTCAATCCCAATGCTTTGTAGTTACACTTCTTCAATCAAAACAACCCTTCTACTGAGGGCATTAGTAACCCTGTTTGCTTGACCTTTCTTGTGCTTCAATGTGAATGTGTATGCCTGCAATTGTTCCATCCACTTTATATGCTTGACACTCAATTTTTCCTGAGAATTTAGAAATCTTAGTGCATGGTTGTCAGTATAGAAAACAAATTATTTAGGTAAAAGGTAGTGTCTCCATTTTTTAAGGGCCTGCACTACTACATACAATTCAAGGTCATAAGTTGAATATATTTTATTAGCATCATTTAGTTTTTCAGAGAAGAAAGCTATATGCTTCCCTTCTTGGATTAGGAAAGCTCCAATGGCTAGGTTTCTAGCATCTATCTCCATAGTAAACACCTTCCTAAAATCAGGTAAGGTCAAGATAGGATATTAAGCAACCTTGTTCTTCAAGTAATCAAAGACATTATTAGCTTCATTTGTCCAAAAAAACTTAGTCTTCTTACCACCCTTAATGGTGTCTAGAATGGGAACACATACATGACTGAAGTTCTTTATAAAATTTCTATAGAAATTAGCAAGACCATGGAAGCTCGTTACCTCACCTTGATTTCTTGGAGTGGGCCAATTGGCAATGGCCTCCACCTTACTAGGATCCATTTTTAGTGTTCCTTTAGAGATGACAAAGCCCAAAAAGGTAAGTTCCCACTACATGAAGGTACATTTATCCAAGTTAATGATGAGCTTATGGTCATGAAGTCTCTTTATCACCTATTCCAAATGGTTTAGATGTTCTTCTTTGCTACTACTGAAAATCAGTATATCATCAAGGTAAATAACAACAAATTTGCCAATGAAATCAATGAAAATTTCATTCATGAGTCTCATGAATGTGCTTGGGGAATTTCTTAGCCCAAATGGCATTACAAGCCATTCAAATAACCCTTCAGTTGTCTTAAATGTAGTCTTCCATTCATCCCCTGGCCTGATTCTAATTTGGTGATATCCTGATTTTAAGTCTATTTTGGAAAAGTAACAAGCAGTCCCAAGTTGATCAAGAAGGTCTTCAATCCTTGGGATGGGGAATCTGTATCTGATTGTTATTTTGTTTATAGCCCTACTATCAGTAGATAACCTCCATGTTCCATCTGTTTGATGTCAAATGTGACCTCTCAATCCAACAAGAAACCCAACATAGTCCTTATTCAATCCATGGATTTGCAGAAACAAACATGAATTGTTTGTTCTACAAAATGATTGAGACGACCTGTTGCCTCCTAAT
>MU224772.1:380906-398125 GCA_018584345.1 Thuja plicata | reverse complement strand
TGGATGGTATCTTGATCTTGATCATAATTGATATTTGTTTTCTCACATTGTGGATTCTTCTCTTGACATGAAGCCACTTTTAAGGATGAGGTAGGAGTTTTGATCTGCATATGGGGTTCTTGGCACGCTGATGGGTAGTCATTTGGAATAGGCATGATAGGCGTTGAAGCGCATGGAAGCTTGGGATCTATGATCTTTGAAACTTCAGAAGGATTTGCAATCATATGCGAGTTAGCTTGGATCTCTTTGAGAGATAGCCCTTGAGGATAGACATAGTCAACATTAGGTTCAGTTTTTGATAGAACTAGTTTTGTAGGTTGTGAAGCTTTAAGAGATGGAGGAATGGTGGAAGAAGTAGATGGGGTATGCGAACCATTGCTAGACATCCATTTCTTTTTACCTCAATCTCTATCTTTTTATGAAGTTTCACTTCATAATCTTCTAGCACATAAGCCTCTTTCACTAAGGTCATCTTCTTCTTCCATGTGCCAACTGGATTCTTATCCATCTTCACCCTCTTTGCTTGAGTGAAGTTCCACCAAGTTAGGGCAGATCCTTTTAACTTGGAATTTTCTATTTTCACCCTTTGGTGTTCTGGTATCTCCTCATAGTCAAAGAAACTAGTGAGTGCATCCATCCAGTCCATGACTTCTTCTACATCCATCTTTCCACTATAGACAAGCAAATCAAGCTTAGTGTCCATGGTTCTCCTCTCCATAGACTTCAAAGTCTTCACAATTAGCCTTTGTTCTGCAGGGATCTCCTCTTCCTCCTACAAAGGGGCTTCTTCTTCACTCCCCTCCTCTTCAACTCCAAAGTTCCCACTACTCCCTTTCTTGACTTGTTCCTTAAGCCTTTCCATTTCCTGCCTCACCCACTTCCTTTCTACATCATGTTCTTTCACCACTCTTAGTAGTTATGCATTGGTCATCCTATTTGGAAGTTCACTGTCTTCTCCACCATCTGACATGGTTACAACTTGAATTAGTCCAAATATCTATAATTTTCTTTGATACCACTTGATGCAAGTGCTAGGGTATAACAAGGAAGGAGGACACTTTGTCCTTCAAAACCTTTTGAAAGGGGTTCTTCACACACATCAACCCACCAAACCTAGACTTGCACCTTACAAAAGGATCACAACACTTTCACAAAACTCCTAACAACGTCTTGACTTGAATACAATAATTAGTTCAAGATGTGTGATGCATTACAACAATACTACTCCTTATGCAACAAATATCTAATTGATTCATAAGGCTAAGATGAAAATCTCGAGTTTCAAGGGTTGAACCAAGTTTTCAAAGGTCTTTTTAGGTTCAATAGGACATTTTCCAACCTTTAAGGAATTTCAGGGTATCCTTAAGGTGTATGTTCCATAAACAAGCCTTTAATTTCTAGTAGCCCTAATCACAGGGTTAAAGGGGCATAACTCCAAAACTTTACTCTAGAACCAAGGAACTAAGAATAGTTCTGAGTACCCTTTATGGAGTACTACCAATCCCCAAAGCCAAGGGTTCTGAAGTTGAAAAGAACAGACTCAACCACAACAGGATTAGACAGGCCTAATTGGAAATTAGGTCACTCTTAATGAAGGAAGTACCCCAAATAATGATGGAAGGATTAAAACAAAGGTTGGACACTTGGCATGGTCCCAAACTACTCCAGGATCATTTGCACAATTTGATTCAACCCCAAAGGCATGATTGTCATTGTTTCACCAATCTAGTCTTTGGTCGCCACATAGAGATGCCGACCCTAATTCATGTGAAACATGAACCAAAACTTGTTTCCCTCCAAGCCAACTCCAAAAACAACAAGGAAACATACAAATCTCTCATTCCACCAAGGATTAGAATTTTCCAAGGGTGGACATGAGAGAAAAATGAAAATTACAATGGAAACCCTAGTTCATGAGGGTTTCAGACCAGTGCACAAAGATATTTCACTAAATTTCGATCCAAAGCACTTCAACACTTCAAATAAAAATAAAAATAAAAGTGAATTAGTACTTATTACTTTCCAATTGAATTCATCCCTTAACTTGACCATACAGATCCGTACATGGAGTTGCAAATCAACTATTGCAGGAAAATCAATTATTTTTATTTATTCAGAAAATAAACATTACATCATTGTGCTTTCCACCCGCCTGAAAGGGCTATGAAATATTTCCCCAATGGTTACAACTACATTTCAAACCATATGCCCATTGGGGAAGTCATTAAGACTTTAAAAACACAAAGTTGCGATGTTGTCAAAAAGTTGCTTGACAACTTTTGACAACATTTACAAAATTGCACTAAAGGTGCAAAGTTATTGCAGAAAGTAGACCTAAGGTTCTTTATTGACTTAAAACAACCTAAAAACACAAAACAACCCAAATCCAATAATTTAGGGACCCTTTGACCAATGGTTGACCAAGTGGATTATGAATGTCAAATCCTTGAACTAGGCCTTACAATTGGGTCAATGGACTAAAGTGAACCCCTTAGGACTTAGGCATCCTCAAGACCCCCTAGGAGTCAAAAAGAGATGAGGTCTTCATGTTTTTGTAGTGGGTTCTCCTGCACCAATATTCAAATGTGACTCTATTCAGGTCAAATGCGACACTCTTTGATCTTGTCAAAAATCTGGAAGCAAAAATGCAAAAACAATGATCAATAATTGTAGTTTTAAAAATGACAAAACAAAGAAGGATAGCAGTGAAAGAACATTCAAATGTGATGCTCTTTGAATGAAAAGTGACAAAATTAATATCATATACAATGTTCTTTGTGTCAAAAGCGATAAAATTCTTCTCAAATGTGATAATCTTCATGTTAAATGCGCTCTTCTACCAATTTTTTGCAACCTGCAAGATAAATATGCAAAATAAACTTGAAAACATGATTAGAAAGGTGAGACATGGGCCCCATGGTGGGTGCTAATAAATGTTTGTGATTTTATTAACCACAAACCTCAATGATACATTAATATGAGCAATCAAATCAAATTAAGATACAAGCTAGATAGAAACATGAAATGAAAGACTTGTGAGCATCTCACCACTCTCTATTCCTAAGGAACTTTAGCTCTCAACTGCAAATTGAGCTCATGGTGACAACTTAGAAAGTGAGAATGAATGATATGATGAAGATCTAAGCTATGATGAATGCAAATTTAGGCTAAATGATGAACTAAGATAAACATGATGCAAGATGAATTCAACTTTATAACACTACTCAAATGCAATTGCTATGATGGATGCAAAAACTATCAAAATGACTTTTTTTGAATGATAATGGATCATTTGCACTAAGAATGCATCCTATTTATGGGATTTCTCAAGGTCATGAGGGTGAGTTATGATTAACCATGGTCAAGATGTGGTTAGAGTTAGGGGTCCATGATGAACGATCAATATTGCAAATTAAGATTGAATTGTCAAGACAACAAATCCTATTTTTGATCCATGTGAGCTTGTTCCTCATCTCTCATTGGTTGAATTTGATTTTGTCCTTTAGTAGTTGGTGAGAGATTTTATGATTTAATTAATTCAAAATAATTAATTAATTAGCCATGTGTGATGTTGAATAGGTTGGATTTAATTAATTAAAGATAAACTATACAATAAAATATTGAATTCAATCACATAGTAGATGATTTTATATTTAATTAATCCATTGGCTTAAATTTAATCAATATTTGATGTTGACCATTTAAGGTGCATACAACTATCATAATTGGGGAGCGTAAGCTCCCACCAAATTTTTGTACGAGCACAAGAATACGAGAATACAAGAGAATATGAGTATAAGGAAAAGATTACAAGAATATTCTTTTAGGGTTAGGTTTAATTTTATTAGACAAATTTGTAAACCACCTAAAAGGGCCTGATAAATAAGCGGTTGTGTGATGCAAAAATCATCATATTGTAATTTTCTCTTCATTGGATGATAAAAATAAGTGGACAATTATTTCTCTGATGGATGTATCCCATATTGAGTGAACAAAATTAAATCTCTATGTTATTGTATTTTTGTCTTTTTTATTTCTGCATTATCTTAATATTGTTTATTGCTCATATCTGTCAAACCCCTAACATGAGACAAGTGGTTAATTTTGAGGTAGTATAAATGAAAAATCCTTTCAATATTTTTAGGGCCTTACTAGGCTTAAGGTGGATTTTAAAATCTAACGCTTTCGTATATTCCAAAATAGAAGAGATTAATTTTGCTAATGAAAATTATATCGTAAATATGCCACTCAACATTGAAGATAGGTCTTATATAGAATTGGTGCAAAATAACCAAACTCAACAAATGTGTATGGTATCTAAAAATTCATACCCTACCTCGGCTCCACAACATACACTATTTGGGTCTGAAAAGTACTTATGATTCAGAGTCATTCCATGAAATTGCTAGAGAATAAAGAATCAATATCAAAACATGACACCTCAAATATAAAATCTTACACAAAAAGTTACCCTAATTCTTCAAAGTGAGAGATACTATTGAATATATATCTCCAACATGAAACACACAATTAAAGAGGAATCCAAGAAGTGTCACACTACAAGATACTTTGATCTACAATCTTGATTTTTGGTGGAACGCTCATAGGCATACTATTACAGAGTGGCCTACTTTTAGGATTTTAATCAAAGCCTAGTACATGCAGAAAGGAGAATATCCCACCATACCTGAATATGGGGGAATAATAATTTCAAATGATCACATTCACACCTATGTAACACATGGAAATAGGATGAGGATTACAATCATTGCTTATATATAACTATTCTAGTGGACTTTAACACTCTTTGTTCAAACTTGGTATATAAAACAAGAAAGAAGAGTTGAAACCAAGGTTAGGAAGACCTCTGGACAGATTCATTTCATACATTTTCATTCTAATATAATGACATATGAATTCATAGTAAATTAGGAAAAATAAAAGAATTTATAATCAAAGATCAGTATAAGAGAATGCATATTTAGAACCAAATCCTCTACCTTGAAGTCAAGAAGTATGGTAGTTGGATGGGTAGATAAACAAGCAAAACTAGTAGAAAAATGATGCTACAAGGTGTACAAGAATGACATTAAATCAGACCCAAAGATAGACACCATGGTGGAATAAGAAGAACACGAGTTGGAATTAAATTCTAGAGAGCATTTCTATAACCAACCACTTAAACTTAGGGAAGAGAATATAGCTATTTTTTATAGCTCAAAAATATCAAAGATAGGTGTATTGTCGAAAAGAGGAAGCACTTCCATTTTGGACTAGTTTATCCCTCTGATTAAGTGGTTTAGGGTCATGTCAAGCACCTTGAATGGGTCTTTGACTTGGATCTAGATTTTCCCCCTGTTCTGCCCTATTTCCCACTTCTCTCTGGCCTGTTTCTGGCACCCTGATCTACAAATTTGAGGTTCTTGACCTCAGGTTCAAGGTCTTCCTCGACCCTGACCTAGGTTAAGGTAAACCTCAACCCTGACCCCAGGTCCAAATTTCAAGTTTTTGGGGTTTCTGGATGTTGGGCTTCAGAAATATTTAATTCCCTCTTCTGGGTCGGCTATTTCAGTCTTTGAAGTAACGAATCTTAAAATTATATTTAATATAGGTCCACTTCTAGGGGTATAGGTCTAATTGTAATTTAATTCTCCTATGTATGCCTCTCTAGGATATTGTGCCCTAGATTTGTATATAAGGAAGCCTTCACCTCTCATTTTCTCTAAGACGCAAGAAGCAAGAAGGAGAACTATCAAAAGAAGCAATTTGACCTAGACCACCTATGAACATGAAGGAAAATATATTGAAGTGATAATCTACCCTCAATAATTCAAACATTCAATTCATCAAGGAGATCCATTGGTAGTCGTTGAAGGATTCAAGCTCTATGGAGCCCTCTTGTTGAATATTTCTCATCCACATCCATGCAATCCTCTTCCTATTCCAATATCCATTCAAGATTAGTGTTTAAGATCTAAAATAAATTGATTGTAGACATACTGCATCCTAAATTCTACCTTCTACATTAATTTGGTGCATACATACTTGTGGATCCAAGGATTCGAATCCTCTACAAGGGTTTCTATATGTTCAAGGTGAATTTGTTTATTTACTTTGTTTGTTTCTGCAATTTCAATTATATTTTAAGGTTAATTCCAAAACCGGGGTTTGACCAAGGAAAACCCCTCCCCCCCCAACAAAAAAAAAACCATTTTTCTTGTAGGTACAGGTACATGACAGTGAATTATAGAGAAGATTTGGATACCCTTTTCGACCAACTTTCGGGATCCACGAACAAAATTTCTGTCAGAGCAGTGCAGGTCAAGGTCAACATTTTTGGGTACAATTATGCCCCCGCATTTGGGTCAAGGTCAACCTAACTCAGAAAAGGAAAATATTTATGGGTTTTTTCCTTCTTTGTGTTTCTATTCTAGATTCGGTTGCATAATTTCCCGAAACCTGACACAGAAAGTCATCATGTTTCTCAAATTAGTGTAAAAAATAGAAATTTCTAGACCTGCTACCTTCCAATATAAATGTTTCATTTAAATTAAGGTTTTAATCAATTCAAATCTATTGCATAATCTTCATCCATAATTTGGGAATGTAAGGCTTTCTTCATTCTTCTTATTTCCGATCGATTGATGCATTTGTGCATTAACCATTTTCTTATGGTTGATCAAAGTGGATCTTTCCTTTGTGAAAATTGGGGCTAGGAGGAGAATCTTATCTTCCACCAAAACCTTTAAATACAACACAAACACCATGTATTCTATTACATACATCTTCCTATACATTTTCATATCATCATCATTATACATTCAATTTTATAAATTACAATAGGACAATATTAGTAAGAATTGGTTGTTGCATAAATGATTGAATTACTCATTGAGTACATGAAGATCTCTTTCCTTGGACCTTCACATAAATTAAATACATTGAGGAAAAATTAGAAGTAATAAAAATAAAATTAAATGAAGGTACTGAACCACACAATAAGAGACTACACTACATCAATCCCAATATTTAAAAAAGTGTTTTTGTTGGTCTACATCAGATAATCACATCAACATTGTTAAATCCATTGAAGGAGAAATCAATTAACTATATCAATATTGCTTACAATGGCCAACCCTTGTGACCCGTACTAGAGCTCAGGTGGAAACCTTGGAGACCATGATTCTACAAAGATTAAAGAGCCATGATTCCATGAAGGATATGGATGACCAAGGAAGGGAATACAATGAAACTTTACATGACCAATACCAACAACTTTAGGATCAAAGGGATAAGACCTAGTAGAGGCTCTATCAACTTAGAATTTTTTTCAATACAAGGTCATCCCACATTATCAAAATCCTATAAGAGTCCCAACATTTTGGACAAAATATCAAGATACCAAAAACCATTCTAGAAGAAAAGAATTAGATGGTGCAACCCTAGATCCACACCAACCAACTGCAATGGGAAAAGAAACAATGAGACAATTTTTTTGAGACCCTACAAGATATTTACAAAGACATCCTTCTAGTGAAACAATGTTGACTTGAGGACAAGTCTAAGTTTTGAAGAGGAGATGATGTTAGTATAAAAATGAAGCAAAGAAAGATCCATTGAAATTCCTACATCTCACCACATATTTCCCACAAAAAATCTTTGGAACATTGCAAGTAGACTAGAGATACTACCTAATGGTCACATCTCATGTATTAGATATAAGTATATTATAAGATCCGCTCACTAGTAGAACAAACAAGATAATAGTGAATATAGAAAATAATAAGGGGAATGAGAAAACGAGATATAAGGAATGGATATAAGGAGTTATAAGTACATGAAACATATACCAATTGAATATAATGAATATGAATACCATTAAGCTCTGATCTATTATGTTCTATATGATATTCTTACTCTGAGTTATAACTAATATTAGAATTGAATATAATACCTATATGGTCCTCAATATGACCGAGTTTTGGGTACAAAAGACTACAACACTAAGAGATCACTAGAGCTTAAAACTCAAGTCCATGTTCCTTGGATTTCTTTATAACATCACCTAATAATTATATGTTGTTTATAATCCTATTCCATTACACAAATATTTATATCATCACATTATCTAGCTCATGTGAGGGTAATTCCCTTGATATACACTCACATGACCAATTTTGACATTATTGTTCAAATTCCCTAACCATGTTTTAAAAGATAACTTATCACATTAGGGGACATCATGCACTATGCCTTCCCTATCACATTGTGTTTTTTTTTTACCTAACTATATTATGAGAGTTACATTAGGGACACTACAAGCCTTCCCATATTATTGATTTAGTGTTTTTCCATGTATTGAAATATTTAAGCCACAACTAGGGACCTATTGGACATTGACCATTATATGTTCATATTGCCCGGGCATATGCCATTTCTAGTTCTTTGCATTTACACTTGTATTTGCGGCCATTGAGGGGAATAATATTATTTCTTATTTTCCCATGCTAAGGATAACCAACCTTATTCCTTGACAATATCTCCAGCCTAAATGCTTATTATGAATATTATTTCATGTGTTTTTCTTTCTTATTACGTGATTTACTTCATTATAATTATTATTTTAGATGATTTATGCACTTACATGGTCAACTTGCACTTAAATTTATTATACTTTTCCCTCTCCTTTATTTTCTTGGATCTTGTGAATACAACTATTTTCAGGGGCATATAATATCATTAGCATTCTTACAATCAAGCTTCTATGTGCTATCAAACATCACACAAAAACTCATCACCATGACTAGATGAATCATTATCACATGATGTACATTAGTACATCACATACTGTATCATCCTATTAATGATGAATAAGGCATAATATTACCATTTTCATACATGTAGAATCTTTCTATCTACTTTCTTCTCTCTAAACCACTATTTTTATCATTCATATTAAATCTAACCTATACTTATTTTTATTTTTACATGTGTGAAAAAAGCTATCGGGGACATTTTTTCTCTATTTTGTAGTTTCTCATGGAGTATACATGTTAAAGAAATCACCTACAAGATAACACTCAATATATGGACCTAGGGATTGTAAGGATTGGTGACACTAACTTTTCATTCACGTGTCTCCACATTCCTTGGAAGGTGTTCTAGGGGACACGAGAGGAAAAATATTTAATATTTTCATTCTATGACAAATTGGAAGTGCATTTTGAAGAGGTAAACATATGTTGGTGATAGTTATAATTCAAAATGGGATAAAATATCTCCCAAATGTATACCTTTGGGAATGTGAAGATTTATGAGTTGGGTGCCTAAGATTAGAAGGTTAAAGGTTGTCTATTGTTTGATATGAAGAGCCATTAGGGAGTTACATGACATCAAAGAAGTTAAATATTTGAATGGACATGGGATAGGAAGCCATGTTAGAGACATATAAATTATATAATTTTATTATCATGTATGTTGGTTGTCGATTATCCTAGATGTGGATTTTTGCAAGTGGTTTCTTGCCTCTTGTTTTAAGATACCAAAATATTTTTCCGTCTCACAAGTTTCTATAAATTAGAGCCATATGATGGCATTGTTATGATTAATAAGGTATGTAACAAGGTGTTGTCAAGTTGATTATAGTAAAGTAGTGAAGTATATTATTGTACATCTCTTTATTGAAGATTAATAATATACTTGCCCTATTTTTCATGCAATTTTTTCTCAAAAGGGTTTCTCCACATAAATTTGGTGTCTTTTATTATTTCCTAATTTTATATTGCTATTGAATGTGCAATCACATTATCTTAATTTGGTAATCTTATTTTTAGATTTACATACACATTCATAAGCTATTATTGCAGTTTTACTTCAACTTGTTTTCAATAGGGATATTCTTTCGTGTATGAATATTTAATTTACATGTATGTTTATGGGTGTTACATACTTTGACATGCACAATCCTTTTAGGAAAAATTCTCCTTAAAGTAGCGACAAAATGTAATGGTAAAATTTACACAATAATTTAATTTCTCATTTAGTTTATGTCCACCTTAAGAGAATGGATTATTACATTTTACATATTAACAAATGATGAAATGTAGTGTGAAGTCATGATTTCTCATGTGTCACTTTCTGTTTACAAACATTTACACATCCTTTATCCATATATGTTGGTTTACCCCACTAAATTATGGTTTATTGAGAGGGGGGTGAATCAAAAAATATTGAAACTTAATACTTTAAAACTAAACCTATGATTCAACTCGGTAACTCAAATAATAGCAGCAATCGAAACTTGTAAACACTTCAAAAACTTGATAAACATATAACATAAGAAAATAAAATTCACAGTTATCAAGCATCACATGTAACACTATATTTAACAAGGAAACCCAGTTTGGGAAAAACCTCCACGGGAATTGTCACCCACAAAAAGAAATACTCTTTTGAAGTATGCTCGGTTAAGAGCCAATCCTGTTAAATATTACAATGCACATTTGTTAGATGTGACCTTGTTAGGGGGTTTACCTTAGATCTGTTAAGATCTTCACCTTTTTAGGAGTGGCATGGTCAAAGGACTTAAACATTCATCCTAGAATATCACCTTTCTCAAGGATTTACAAAAAGACTTATTAGGTCCACTCGGTTAAGAGATTTTTTGCTACAAATATTAGTAAGAAATAGTGTATTGATTTGATTTGTGATTTTGCAACTATCCCTTGCTTGATCAAATCCCTTGTTCGCTCTCTAAAACCACTGGCATCAACAACTCATCAGTCTCTTCTCTGGACTGGTTCTCCACCTCTTTCACTACTCTGCTCGGTAGCTCTTCAACTATTCAATTCCCCAGAATCTTTCTATAAACATACAGACTCATCAATATATAGGCCTCTATTTTGCCTCTTAACCTTATTGATAAGGTTTTCCTTCAATTGTGCTCAGTCGTTAGATCATCTCTTATGAATAGATTCAATGTATCTGCAACTCTGTTAAATGGTTAACCTTGCCTCGTGACTTGCAGTTTTCTTGGAATTCATAACTACCCTTTTGCCGCTTAATCTACATCTCAGATTTTGAACTTGACTTTTCATGACTTTAGATCTTGTAACAAACTTTGTCTTCATCCTTGGCATGTTCTTGATCTTCATGCATTCACATTAAATTTGTTCTGATCCTTGAATCCAATCTCTGTTCAAACTTTGTTTCATGCTCGGTGACTTAGTGACTACCTTCACTTGGTTTCTGACTTTGCTCGGTTACCGACCTTTCTTGGTAACTGACCTTTCTCGATTGTCAACTTCACTCAGTGACTATCTTTTCTTTGCTCGACCGACTAACACTTCCCATTACCGACATACTTCTCACTACTCGGTAACTAGGCTTGTTCCCTTTACCGAATTAACCTCTCTGCTTTACTGACTTAACAACATCAAATGTCAAGTAAAAATAATTATACTAATAGTACCTCATCATTGTCTGATTTTATTATTTTCCCAATTAAGTTCCTCTTTGAATGATATGGCAACTTAATATAAACCAGAATTCAATTGCTTAACATCAATGACAAAATAACAACTAATCTAACCATTCTACTTGCTTGTATTCTCTTGAACTCGGTCTTCATCATCATTACCATCAGTTGGTTAACAATCTCCCTCTTTGGCATTGATGGCAACACTATCAATTAATGATGGTATACTATTATCTCTCTATACTATATTTTCTCCCTCTTAGCTTATTCTTCCTCTTTGCCTTCAATCACATTATCCCTCTTACATGTAGTATCAAGTACTTGTGTATTCATCACTTACTTCTTTTGTATGTATTCATCAATTACTTAATGTGCTTATCGCTCTTTGACAACAATGCCAAATATCCATACTCCCAAAATCTTATTCAAGTAGTGAATCATACCTTACATGTACTGATTTCTCTTTGCATACATAAATCCTTTCACAACTTTAGGCATCGCCTAAAGTGTGATCACTTAGCATCAACTCAAAATTCAGATATTCTAATATTTCCTAGAATTGATGCAACATGCCTCTTGCATTAATGAATGTTGGATAGGGGTAGGACCCCTAATTTACCTCTGAGATACTCAAAATCATCCTTCGGTAGTGGCTTGGTAAATATGTCAACAAGTTGTTCCTTTGAATTCACATATTCTAACATTACATGCTTGTCTTGTACTTGCTCTCTCAAGTAATGATACTTGATAGATATGCGCTTTGTCTTTGAGTGCATTACTGGATTCTATTATATATTTATAGCACTTGTGTTGTCACAATAGATAGTGATTGGATCCATGATCTCCTCTTTCATACCTTCTAGTAGCTAATTGATCCACACAATATTTGCACAATTCATAGCTGCAGCAACATACTCAGCCTCGACAGTAGACTGTGATATACAACTTTGTTTCTTGCTTAGCCATGTAACTAGTCTTTCTCCTAGAAAGAAAGCTCCTTCACTTGTATTCTTTCTGTCATCAATATTTCCAGCCCGATCAACACCAGTGTAGACTTTCAACTCAAAGTCTCCTCCTTTCTTGTATAGTAGGTTGAACTACTCAGTGCCTTTCAAATATCTAAAAATTCTCTTAACTACAGACATATGTGTTTCCTTCAGATCAGAAGAAAACCTTGCAACAATCCCTATTTCATGAGCAATATCAACTATTTTGTGCACTACATATTGCAACTTACCAATCATGGATCGATAAAGTGTCTCATTGACTTCTTTTGACTCATCCTCTTTAGATAACTTCCAACCAGTGACCATCGGTGTTCCAACCGATTTTGAGTTATCCATACCAAAGGTATTTAGGATCTCCTTGATATACTTTACTTGTGTAATGTAGATCCCATCCTTTAACTATTGAATTTGAAGTCCAAGAAAGAATTTAATCTCTCTAATCATATACATTTCAAACTCCTTTCTCATCTCCTCAGCAAAATATCTGCACAATGTGTCATTTCCTCCAAATATAATGTCATCAACAAATATCTCAGCAATTAAAAATTTCTTAGTACTATCACATTTCAAATACACATTGTTGTTGTCACTAGTTCTGTGAAATCCTATTTTGATTATATATGAATGCAATCTTTCATACCATGCTTGGGGTGCTTGTTTCAAGGCATACAGTGCTTTGTGTGATTTTCATACCATGTCTCAGTTAGTATTCTTAGTAAATCCTTCAACTTGTTCAATATATACTTCCTCTTCAAGAATACCATTGATAAATGCAGACTTAACATCCATTTGATAAATTTTGAATCCCTTATAAGCCACATATGCTAGTAGAATTCTAACTACTCCTAATCTAGCAATAGGTGCAAAAGTTTCACCGTAGTCTAT
Organism: Thuja plicata; assembly: GCA_018584345.1. Classification (NCBI taxonomy): domain Eukaryota; kingdom Viridiplantae; phylum Streptophyta; class Pinopsida; order Cupressales; family Cupressaceae; genus Thuja; species Thuja plicata. The sequence continues at coordinate 384,757 of MU224772.1, read as the reverse complement.
ACCTTCGTCTTGTGTGTACCTCTTGCAAACTAATCTTGCTTTATTTCTGATTACATTACCATGCTCATTCAACTTATTTCTAAAAATCCACTTAGTACCAATTGCATTCTTATCTTTTGGTCTCGATACCAAAGTCCATGTATTATTCTTTTGAATTTGATATATCTCTTCCTTTGTTATTTTCATCCAATTTTCACTTTCTAATGCATCTTTTACTTTTCTCATATCAAATTTAGATATTAAGCATGTGGTTATCTCTTACCTTACTTCTTGTTTGAACTCTAGTAGTCTTGTCTCCAATGATTTTACAACACAGGTTGGGTAGCCGGTGGTATCTCTTCATTTCCATCACCCAGTGGAAGTTCTCTTGGATCATCTTCTTCCTCGATTTGTGATTTCAGTAAGATGTCAGGAATTTCAGTTTGTACATAAGAAAATCTTTGATAATCCCTAGGTTCCTTCTTTTTGTCTTCATCATTCTTCTCTGCAAATTCATCAATCCTCAAATTTGTACTTTCTACAATTTTGTTAGTATTCTTATTCAAACATTTGTAGGCTTTGCTCTTAGTAGAATATCTCAAGAATATTCCTTCATCTTCTTTAGAGTAAAATTTACCATCTCTTGCATCTTTAAGAATATAACACCTACTTACAAATACTTTGAAGTAACTTACATCCAGTTTGTGTCCATGCCAAATCTCATACGGTGTCTTGTTATTTCCCTTCTTCAGTTGTACTCGATTCAGTGTATAAGAAGCATTGTTGACTTCTTCTCTCTAAAAGGTTTGAGAAATTCCACTCTCAATCATTAGTGTTCTAGCACAATCCACAATGGATATGTTTCTCCTTTTAGCTATATTGTTCTATTGTGGTGTTATCGATGCAGACATTTGCCTCTTTATACTATGTTCATTGCATAAGAGTGTAAATTCATTAGATGTAAACACTCTGCCTCTTTCAGATCTTAGACATTTCAGCTACCTCTTTGCCTCTTTTTGAACTCTAGCCTTGTACCACTTAAACATTTGGAATGCATCACATTTTCCTTGTAGAAACATAATTGACATCATTCTATAATAATCATCAACAAACAATATGAAGTATCTATCTCCATAGTAGCTTTGTGTTCTCATGGGACCACATAGGTCGGTGTGTAATAACTCCAAAATACCTTGTGTAGTATACATTTTTCTTGTAAATCTCAATTTGGTCATCTTACCTACTTGAAATCCCATACATATTACATTCTCAAGTTTGTCTAGACTTTGTAGACCTCTTACTCTCTTTTTATTACTCACTTTGATTAAGTTGTCAAAGTTAACATGACATAGCCTTTTGTGTCATAGCCATACATCTTCAATCTTAGAAAATAGACAAATCTTTATGGATGTATCAAGGTAGAATAAGTTACCTTTAGATTGTCCTCCAGTGGAAATTAGACTTCCCTTTTGATCAAATACTTTAACCTTCTTGTTTTGAAATTCCAGTCAGTGACCTGTATTATTCAACTATGCCACACTCAAAAAATTGTACTTTAGACCTTCAACCCAATAAACATCATCACATTTAGTATTGTTCAACAAAATTATAGAACCTTTTCCCTTCATAGGATATAGGTCATCATTTCCAAATCTTATATTACCACCATTATTCTCTTTCAAAGTAATAAACTTATCAGTATCACCAGTCATATGGTGTGAGAAACCGTTGTCTATAATCCATGTATCATTTTCACTTACTTGTGAAATTAGGGATTTTTCTTCAACATACCTTTCTTCATCAGACTCGTCTTTAATAACAACATAGACAACTTCTTCATCATCATCGGTGTCATCATTAGATGATCCTCCTTTAGAAATGTAGCATGCTTTCTTTCCTTTGTTCTCAAAGTCTCTGAATCTTTTGAATCTATTCTCAGTCATGTTGTTATCTCTGTTATCTTTCTTCTCATTATTGCGAGGACAATTAGAAGCTATGTGACCAATATTATTGCATGAAAAACACTTCAAAGGTAGCTTAACTTTGTACTTTCCTTTACCTCTCGGTAGCCTCCTAGCCAATAATGCTTTAAAATCAGCTTCATTCTTTTCATCTTCATCGTATAGTTCTTCAATTTCACTCTTACAACTATGAAATCTTTCACTAGCACTACTTGCATATCCATCACTAGATCTAGAATCTCTAAAATTTCCAATATTCAAAGATGATTTGAATGCAGATTCAATCTTAGAAGTAGCAGGCAAGCTATTATCAAAATCATGTAGCTCAAAAGTAGTTAGCTTGCTGAATGTAGAATCCAAAGTAACAACCATATGTGGAATGGATCTCAGCTCTTGAATATCAGACACTTGGATGGCATAGATAGGTAGTAGTGTTCTAAGCATCTCGCTTGTAACATATTATTCTTCAATAGTTTTATCAACACCTCTAATAGCAATAGCAATCTCCTTTAGTCTTGTGTTGTATGCTGCAATATTTTCTCCTTCTTTCATTCTCGTTGATTCAAACTTTCCTCTTAAGCTTTCAACCTTAGCCTTCTAAACATGTTTATCTCTACCAAAAACCAGTGTAATCCTATCCCACATATGCTTAGCAATATCACAACCTTGTAAATCATTTAACTCTTTTTCGGTGAGAGTAGATGATATCTCAATCATTACTTGTGTATGTTCTTGTCTTTCTCTTATTTGCTCAAGTGTTAAAGGACCAAATAGCAGAGGTGAGTGTTCAATGTCAAGATGATTCACTTCATAATCTCCAATACCAAATATGTGAAGCTTCATTCTATTCTTCCATCTAAAAAAGTTATTCCTATTCAAATTCGGTATTTCTCTCTTATACATCTTTGGATATTTAACTCAAGTACCTTCAAACTTATCTTCTTGGAGCACTCGCTCTAATACCAATTGTTGGTATACCCTACTAAATGAAGGTTTACTGGGGGGGGGGGGGGGGTGATCATTAAATATTGAAACTTAATACTTTAAAACTAAACCTTTGATTCAACTCAGTAACTCAAATAATAGTAGCAACCAAAACCTGTAAACACTTCACAAACTTGATAAACAACATATAACATAAGAAAATAACATTCATAGTTATCAAGCATCACTAGTGTAGAGCACCCTAGGGTTTAGCTAAAAACCCTAGCCACAGCAATTTTGAACAGTTTTGATAACGGTCTTCTAACGAGCAAGTCATGTTTTAGTCTATTCGCAAAGTCGCAGAACCAGCAGAGAGCAGAAAATAATGAATCGCACACTCGCGAACTAGTTAAAAGTTAAGTCCCTTAGTGAGCGAGTGCGCGACGAGAAAGCTCATCACTCGGTCGCAGAAGAATCATGAGCTCGGTTTCAAAACAGTGCGATAGCGCGACGGGAGCTCATCGCTCGGTCGCGAAGCACGTGGTAGTTTGAAGTTAAGTGGTGCGAGTGCGTGACCACAGTGCAATGCAAGGTCGCGAAGGAATTGGCAGCTTGGGTTGAAGTGCAGTGAGTGCGCGACTTGAGCTCATCGCTCAGTCGCAGATCAAGACATGAAAAGTGATTTTCACTCGTGACCATGCAATGAAGAACAGAAACAGTAAAATAATAAAGTATGCTGACATGTCGACAGGAGAAGGCATTGAAAAGTCTTAACCACCAAATCAGAAAGGGAATGACATGGATAATGAACGCTGTCCAGAGTGTCGACCATGCAAAGAAACTTGATGACAGATTGCAGAAGAATTTGAAGAACAGAGAACAGCTGGAAGTCTGAGATCGACAGGTAACCACCAGGGTTACAAAATCAAGGAGAAGCCAAAGATAAAACAGAGGAGGAGAATCTGTAAAAAGTGCGTGGAGAGTTAG
>MU224772.1:358392-380482 GCA_018584345.1 Thuja plicata | reverse complement strand
GGAGAGAGGGAATAGATAAGTCCTTCAGCTTAGGGTTTGAGAGTAGCCCTAAGAGACTCAAGTGTGAGTCTAGAGAGTCCTGAATTGAATAGGATTCCAGGTGAGATTCCTAGAAGAGAGTAGGAATCTGAGAGAGTTAGGTGACCTCCCCATCAATCACATGTAAAGCTAGATTTAATGAGGAAAATGAATTTGGGAAAAACCTCTGTGGGAAATGTCACCCATAAAAATAAATACTCTTCTGAAGTATGCATGGTTAAGAGCCAATCCTGTTAAAGATTACAATACACATTTGTTAGATGTGACCCTGTTAGGGGATTTACCTTATGTATGTTAAGATCTTCACCCTGTTAGGAGTGGCCTAGTTAGAGGACTTAAACATTCATCCTAGAATGTCACCTTTCTCAAGGATTTACAAAAGAATTGTTAGGTCCACTTAGTTAAGAGATTTCCTATTACAAAGATTAGTAAGAAAAAATGTACTAACTTGATATGTGATTCTATAACTATCCTTTACTTGATCAGATCCCTTATTTTCTCTCTGAAACTACTGGCATCAACCACTCATCTGTCTCTTCTCTGGATTGGTTCTCCGTCTCTTTCACTACTCTACTCGGTAGCTCTTCAACTATTCAATTCGCTAGCATCTTTGTATAAACATATAGAATCATCAATATATAGGACTCTATTTTTCCTCTTAATCTTATTGATTAGGTTTCCCTTCAATTGTGCTCAGCCATCAAATCATCTCTTATGAACTAATTCAATGTATTTGCAACTTGGTTAAACAGTTAACCTTACCTCGTGACTTGCACTTTTCTTAGAACTCACAACTTTCATTTTGCTGCTTAATCTACATCTCAGATTTTGAACTTGACTTTTCATGACTGTAGATCTTGTAACAAACTTCATCTTTGTCCTTGGCATATTCTTAATTTTCGTGCCTTCACATTAAATTAATTCTGATCCTTGAATCTAATGTTTGTTCAAACTTTGTTCTGTGCTCGGTGACTCAGTGACTATCTTCACTCAGTGTCTGACTTTGCCCGGTTACCAACCTTGCTCGGTAACTAACCTTTCTCGGTTGTCAACTTCGCCCGGTGACTATCTTTTCTTTGCTCGACCGAATAACACTTTCAATTACCAACAAACTTCTCATTGCTCGGTAACTAGGCATGTTCCCTTTACCGACTTAACCTCTCTGCTTTACTGACTTAACGACATCAAATGTTAAGTAAAAACAATTATACCAATAGTACCTCATCATTGTCCGATCTTTATTATTTGCCCAATTAAATTCCTCTCTGAATGATATGGCAACTTAATATAAACCAAAAATCAATTGTTTGAAAATAATAACAAAATAACAACTGATCTAACCGTTCTACTTGCTTGTATTCTTCTGAACTCAGTCTTCATCATCATTACCATCAGTTGGTTAACAATAATTCATATTTTCTTATACACTTGTGTATTATTATTTTATTATACCTATCCATGCACTCATTAAAAATATTTTATTCCCACCTTGATTATAACACTTTTTTAAATCTCAACGACCAAATATAATTGCCAACTATTTTGGTCCTATTTTTTGAATCATGACTCAAAACTATGACTTTCTCTATGCATTGGAGATAGAACAATGCAATCTAAATCAAATTGTTTTTATCATTTGATAACCAATCTCCCACATACATAATCAATCTCACATTTGTAGATTTGACTCCAATAATTTAAAATTCAAATTTTATTTCTTGCTCTCTCTTGCCCATTCCTTCCTTTCCTAGAGTTGACTAAACATGTTGTTCTATAACTTATTGCTATGCTCTTCTACTAAAAAATATTCAATTGCATTAATTTGACACATGAGAAAACCATTGAAATAAAGGTATTTTTATTTAATGTCATTCTTTAGAGAAAAGTAGATAATAATTAATTCAACAAAATGATAATTATGAATGTACAATGCACACATCATTTTGTAAGTAAAGGTTAGATTTGTGTACGTGAAAATGACCCAAACTTGCAAATTTGACATTTCATAGAGATGATTGACTAGTCATATTGTAAGGAAAATTATGGAATAATATCTTCCAATTTTTTAAATCCCAAAACATCTAAAATTGGATCCCATATGATAAGATTATTTTCCTTTCTTGCATAAACAAAGACTTTAATTTATTACAATATTTCACATTGATTTAATTTAATTTTCAATGGTCAATATACTCAATTTTCACATGAGGCATATTATTGATTTTTTTTTGGAATGACAAAAATGAAGCTTATCACTATTATATTGATTTCAAGAAGGCTATCAAGACAATTATTATGAATATGTTATTTTGTAGTAAAATTTAGAGTAGCTATCTATAGGTTTTATGAAACAATTTGGTAAAAAAAAATAGAACTCAAGTAGGTGCTTTAATTTTATAGGAAAAAACTTTAAATTAAGCAAGGATGCTTGTTATCTTTTACTTTTTTGGCCTATATATCAACTTAAAGAACATTTAGTTTTGAAATGCGGGGATGATCTTTTTGGGAATACATTCTTATATTTCTCTTACACAATGATGATCTTATTTTGATTGATCAACCCATTCAAGGATTATAAGAGTATTTATATGCCCTTCAACACTTTTACAAAGACGTGGGTATGCAAGTTAGTACTAGCAAAAATGAGATCATGAACTTCTTCAATAGAAAGCTAATCAATTTTAATTTTAATTTTAAGGAAGTATTATAGAGGAAGTAACATAGTATAAATGCCTTAGGATTGACTTCAACAAAATGCTTACTTGGTAAACTTGTAAAAGGAGGATAAATCTTGAAGGGAGAACACTTTTTTCTCTTCAAATAGATGAAGAGAGGTAGATTTGTGGGATTAAAAAATGATTCAAACTCTATTTGGGATATTAATAATTTTGATGGTTCTTTATAGATGTGCAATATTGATGCAGTCAGAGTTTACCCAATGGAGATGGTCCAACCATGAAACAAGAGTCAACACAATGGAAACAATCAACACAAGATCATTAAGAACTCAATAAGGAACAATAAACATGCCTCACGGGCCTTTTAATTATCCAGAATAAAATATTTATATCATATATGCCCAGCTACATGTCAGCTTACATTCCAAGCATACATGCCCGCTTATAATCATAAATCTAGATCCATGCTAGATTCTAAGCTACTAAACTATTCTACCACCTTGGCTGCTAACTAAGGACCCAAGACTACAAATATATACAAGATCGCAAGCCACAAGTCCGCTATAAAAATATCACATTCTCTAAGAAGAAGAAAATGTATTACAACATATAGGTTAGGACCTAAATCCAAAGAACACCTCCAAATAGATATGGAATGAAGCGCAATAACACAAGGAGGTTGGAAATGAACATACAATCATTAAATAATGCGCCAATTAGCTTCGCCAATCGTGAAACACTATCACAAGCCAAATTATACAAACCTAGTCATTAGAACATGAAGAGCAATATAGGACCAGACCAATCTTAGGATATCTTCTCCAAGAAATAATTAAACATGATGTGAAGCTAGACAAAGGTTCTCCATGATTTCTAGAATGCACAAAGAAGATTGCATAAGAAAATGGGCCAACTTGACCGATCGCTACCTAAAACACAAAAAATACCCAATTGGAATAGAACAACAAATAAACAAAAGGAAAATATTTTTGGGTGATGAAAGATTTCCAATGACCTAAGGATGCTCCTACATAGGACACCCTAGGTGAGAAGAAAATGTTCCATAAGAAAACATAGGAACATTTGACAAGTTGTGGGACATAAATCCCATGCTTGTTTTTTATCCAAATATCTTCTTTATCAGCAACTCTTTGTCTCTATACCTCTGTCCTATCCTCTATCAAATCCATCAACCTAATTTGTTCTAAACTAACTCTATCATATCTCTCATAAACATCAAAACTCTGACCACTTCCTCCTTTCCTCTACATAACTGTTCTACCTCTGTTACAAATCTTCACTCGATCAACGACCAAGGTCTTCACTCCACTTTTCCTACTCTCTGATACCAAATGCCCCTCAAATAGGCCTTCAAGATCCTTCTTCTGATCCACACTAACCTTTGTATTCCGGTTCTCTAAATAGTAACTCTTTACCATGTTCAAATTCCTTGCACTTCTCCTTTCTGCTTCCTTTAAAGGAACTAATGTAAACTTTTGTCCATCCTTCACTATTATGACCAAGTTTCTTCTATAATCATGAATAAATCCTCTACCAAATTGCCAAGGTAGTCCTAATAGAACATGATAAGAACTCATAGATACCACATCATATAACACCTCATCTCTATAAGGTCCAATGCTAAAGTTGACCAAACGCTGCTCTTTCACCTCCACCATGTGTTCATCTGAAAACCAACCTATCCCATAAGGACAAGGATGTTTAAGCCTCTTCAATCGAAGCTTCTACACCATCTCTTCTGAGACTAAATTATCTATACTACAATAGTCCATCAAAACCTTACAATATTTACCTCCTAATTTGCAGATGGTCCTAAACAAATTCCTCCTTTGTACAGGTTCAGATTCCTTATTACTCAACATGAATCTCCTGAGCATAAGATATTTTCCTATCTCAAGTTCTGCCATATTTTACTCAAGTACATTAGTAGTTTGTTCCTCGTGTGCCACTAGATTTTGCTTACTCAAGTTCTTACTAGATCTTTAAGGATATTGAAAAGCCTTGTTAGGACTGCAATTTGTTTCCATGGTGTTAGGTCCTACCTCTTTTTCTGCTATGTCTAAGTCTTGTTGCTAAGCCCTAATTGCCTTTTGGTCCAGCCCTTCATTTTCCATGGTGCTCACAACCCTAAATCTCTTGTGCTTGTTATTTTCTTGCATTACCTTTTTGGGAGCCACTTATGTCATTTTAACCATGTGTCTTAAGTTGTCTCACGGGGGGCCTTTCCTTTTTAAGTCTTAAATCCTAGTGGGGCCCGTATATTAATTTTTCCTATGTCTTAAGTCCCCGTGGTGTTTTATGATTTGAAAGATGTCAAGCAAGTTACTTTTTATTAGACGATAGTCATAATACCTTGATTAGAAGTTACACCAAAGATACTCATAGCGGCATCGCGCCTGAACACCAAGTGTCCATATTCAGATTGTGGGGCTAGCATTTTTGAAGATAAAGAAAGATAAGGTTTAGTCATATATGATTTAATCCAATGGTGTGCGCAATCTTATGAATGAAAGATGTGGTGAGGATATTCTTCAAGGCAATGCGCCTATGCGACACATGGCAAGTGGTGGGACTTGGTTGGGCTAAAGAAAGATAAAGGTAAGACATATCTGTTTTAATCAGACGGTGGGTATGATGCCTTAATCCAAAGATGCAACAAGGATATTCATCATGGTATCATGCCTAGCTGACAAGTGTCCATCAGAGATCTCGCCCAAGTGGTGGCGAAAGATAAGACATCAAGTAGTTTTGTTTTGATATAACAGTTGGCGTGATATCACTAAGAGAAGATGCACATTGTATATTCATCATGGGATCATGCCTGAGTGACACCTATCTAGGTTGATGAGGAAAGTGGAATGTGTTCCCAGGGCCAAGTGGGCCTGCCACGTGGAGGTCTGGAGTGATTGATTGGACTTAAGTAATTCTTTTGCTTGGTGCCCGGGTATTTTAAAGGGAGATCGACAACCACATTTTAAAGATAAATAGGATTGCGATCTGGGCCGTCGATGGGGTTTCCGCGCCAGGGATGACCATTGGAACATGTGTTATTTGAATTTTTAAGTGTTTGTAGAGGGTTTTTGTGGCGGTGGCTCTGTGTTTCATGCTGCAGGAAGGTAGATGGATGAACCTGATATTTTAGTTCACATTTATGTAGCCGAAGGGTGCTGAAAGGGATAGAATTTTGATGACTACGGCTTCATTTATGTTGCAAGGTTATGAATTGGGTTTCTGATGAGCTTTGTAGATATTTTGTAACCCTTAGTCATCTCCCTATCTTTTCTGCCTTAATTTTGGCTTGGTTCCCGAGTTTTGGTGGTCGTGTTTTAGGGTTTATTTTCCCTAAGGTGGTCCAAGCTCGTGGTGTCTGATTGGTATAATTAGAGTTTTATAGGTCATTTAGAAGGATGGGATTTGTATGCCACAGAAGGTTTGTCAACTTTGCATATTAAGATTGAGACTATTAGTGGTCTCTTTGGCTTTGATTTAAAATGTTTTAGTATCAATATATGTCTCTATTTTCCTGTTATCTGTTTGATCTTAATGAGTGATGTCTTTGTTTCAATTCTTGTATTCATTTGAATTAGTTGTTAAGGATATCTCAATACATCACTCTACAAGGGAGAGGGTCTATCTAGTTTAGGGTTTCTTTCAAACAGAATTAAATTCCTTAAAGTGGTTTTAAATGAGTAAAGAATTGTAATGAATTGGATGATTATATTTGCTTTCGAGAGTGTGAATTGAGTGTGTAAGGCATAGTCAAGCTCATAGATCAATTTCTGGTTTTACATTTGATGTATGTTACTATTAAGAGTCTTTTCATTTAGAGTGACTCCATACCCACTCGATAGAGCACTGGTCTGGTATGCTTGAATATGTGGTTCTCATCAATCTTTATAAAATATGTTACCATTTACATGTTTTATGTTGCATCCACTATGCCTACCTATTTGTGATACTATTGAATATTGAAGGAAAAAGATACGTAATACCCACCTGAGTCTGTGGAGCTCAAAGTGTAGAAGGTTTTTTGAACCTTGTTGAATATTTTTTGTTTTTTCTTGTTGAATCAATGTTTGGGCATATAGAGGAATATATCTGAGCCTTGGGTATAAGAGGATCAACAAGAAAAAGAACCAACAAAATGGTGACTCTACTGGTTACTAAGAGATAAGTTCATTTGATAGTTTCCTTTAATATTTGCAAAAAATTAAGGGTCAACTCTTATATTTTTAATTCCCTAAGTTGGTTGGGGTGGCGACTCCGAGTTTGGTTGGCTAGTGTTTTAGTTGAAATCATAGTTTTGTTTTAAGGTCTTGTTTGTTCAAGATATAAACAAGATGAGAAACACCAGAGCATATATGAAGGAACATCAAAAGCTGAGTTAGAGGATGGGCTCCCAAAGCTTGCTAGAATAAATTGGTCAAAAAGGACAGAGTCTAGTGGTGCAAGTTCTTGGAAGCCTAAGGCTTCAGTTGTAGGTAAGCCCTTGGGTGTTGTCCTAGAATAGAGTGCTCCTTCTATAAGTACTAAATCAGATGGTTTAGGCTTATTCAACAACATGTTTGATACTCCTGTCCAAGAAGATGTATCTCAACAAAAGGATGTAACCCAGGTTCAGTATATGATGGATAATGAAAAGAAAAATAATAGGGATTTTAGACATATAAATACTTTGAATTTGGATACTTCTTCACAAGATATAAGGAATAAACCTTTTCTAAAAGATGATCCTTATGAGAAAGATATGAACAAAAGGGATTTAGATTTGATAAACTTAGAAGATTCTATAAATTCTGACATTACATTACCTAATCCTGATGAAATTTTTGGAAATAATGATGCCTTAAGAAGAGAAATATAAGAACAAATGATTTTAAGGCAAAGAATGGAAAAGGATAAAGAGAATGAGGTCATGGCGGCTGTGGTTGAAAATGAGAACTTGCGAAGAAGGCTGGCTCAACTTAAGTTGGTGATTCAAGGCTTAAATCAAGGCTATAAGGGTTTGAATAAAGAAATATTTGGTGATGTGGATGCCTTGAGGAGGGAATGTACGGAGAAGGAGAGTTATTTAAATAAAAATGATGTGGAGCAGGATCCTGTGATTAGACAAATTGTGGATTGGGGAAATGAAAGGCCTTCAAGGGCCCAGGCTTCCTTACATGATCCTCCTTCAGTCAATACAAGTAACCTTATATCCGACAAAGGTAAAGAGAAGGTTACTAATATACAGATTAATGAACCTAATGATACAGTAAAGATATCTCATGGTATGTCATTGATTGACATTGAGATAGAAAGAGTTAGGAAAATAAAAGATGATATTGCTAAATAGTTATAAAAAGAAGAGTTAGATGCTGCTACTGCATAAATGAAGAAGAAAATTGCCTTTTTGCAGTCTGCTACAAATCTTAAGGAAACTAATACTACTAATAATACTCAAGGTAGCATTGGATTAGGTCCTAAGGTGCAGAAAAAAATGTTAGTACTAATGTCCTAAGATCTAGTTTATTTCAGGGTTCTGCAAATCAAAACCAAGGTGTTGGTACAAGTGGTCAAAGTATTGGGATTGGTTTTCAAAGAAGACCCATGCATTTGGAGACATATAAGCAATTATTTTTTGATGGTATTCTAGGTCAACCAAATGTATTTCCAAATGAAATAAGGGATAGAATCCCTAAGTTTAGTGGAAATAATGTAATAACTGGTGAAGAGCATCTAAAGGATTTCTCTGATAAGATGAATAATTATGAAATAGAGCATGAGGATTTTTTCATGAAACTATTTGTGCAATCCTTAAATGAAGATGCTAGAGATTGTTACCGTGGCCTTGCTGATGGTAGTATAAGTTTATGGGATGAGTTTAAAAAATGTAATAAAGAGCAGTATGGTGACAAGGTGAACTCCAGTTTTATGGTGAATGAGTTCAATAACATCAAGAAGTTTCAAAATGAGAACGTAACTGAATTCAATATCAGATTTTAGAAGGCTATGCATAGACTTTTCCAAGTGTCAAGGTTAGATGAAAATGTGTGTTTTACTACATATTGCAATGCACTCGATGAAAAGATTGTCTATCTTGTAAGAGATAAAAATCCTAGTACTTTGAGAGATGCTTACAAGATGGCAGTTAGTATAGATAGTAATAGAAGGGCTTCAAGTAAAATTGGGAAGAGAGATGATGGTAGATTATGGAAAGATCCTAAGGGTCAACCTAATAGATTTCCCAAACAAGAGGACAAAGTTGATAGAGTTGAAAAACTGGTTACAGTAATCAAAGACCTTATTGCTAAGGTGGATAAGAATGAAAGGGGCTTTCAAAATAACAAACAACATTTTTAGAGGTCTGATAAGCCTTATAGATTGTAGGACATTCCCTATAAGACAAATTGGAGGGATGGTAAACCTGTACTAGAGGGAGCAAGTGGTGCAAACAATAGAGAAACTCCTAACCCATTGAGGAGTAAAAATGCACACAATGTAGAGAATGCTTTTTGGTGTGTGTCCTACAATATGCCACATTCTCCTTTCAAATGTGCTATTGCACAAGCTTTAGTGGGATCAACTAAGAATGAGGATGAAAAAAGTGATCAAGGGGAGGAAGGGCCTCAAATCAATATGTTCATGATATATGCTAGAAAAGAGAGTGATGAACCATATGATGTTATGCACTGTACTATCAATGTTGCTAATGCAAATGATGAACATGTTCAATTAATAAGACCTACTGATGAAGTGAGATCTCTCACTATTGCTGCAATTGATCAGGCTAGGAGTACCTACAATTTAAGAAATAGGAAAGTAGATAAGGATCAGGGAAAGCCTGGTTCATTATTTATAAAAGAAGGTTCACATGAAGCCTCAATTCAAGATAGAGCCAAGAATAGTACTGAGGGGGGCAAGGTGAAAGTAGGGGAATATAAAGAAAATATTCTTGATCCAATCAATTGTGTTTCTACTCCTAATCAAAGAATAGGTGAGTCCAGTGAGAACAAGTGTAATCTTTCTCCTGAAGGTGTCCTTGGTATTCCAACTTTCGACATGAAACAAACATTATCTCAAATGAAAGTGTCAGTACCTTTGATGGAAATGTTGAAGATAAAGGAGCATAGAGAGGCTGCCTTCTCTTTACTTAAAAGTATACCTGATGATGTTTTTCTTGTTACAAATACCATCAAGAAAAAGGAAATGATGAGGAGAAGGAAGATCCTAGAATTTATTTGGGGAACATTATTACTCAGGAACCCTCTTAGATAGATCCTTTTTATGTAACTTTGCTGGTAAATGACCAATTAATAAAAAAATGTATGATAGATTCAAGTGGTGTAGCAAATGTAATGCCTTATTGTGTTATGAAGGAGTTGGGATTGAAAGTTGATACATCTTTTGGAAGATGTTTTGCTATGGATAACAAAGAGGTACATGTTGTGGGAACTTTGAAGGGTATTGAGGTCAAGATTGCTTCTTTAATTTCAAGATGGATGTTGTTATGGATGATACACAACCACATTATGGTATGTTGTTATCTAGACAGTGGGAAACAACTATTGGAGGACATTTGCAGTTATACATTTCTTATCCTACCATCCCTATCAATGAGAGTGATGTTAATTTATATAGGGAGCTACGTGCTCCAGTGATAATTGAGAGAAGGGATCCAAAGGTGTTGAATTGTTTAATAAATGTTGACATGGAAAATTTCAGAATTGAGAAAGATAGGTCCAGAGTTGAGAATAAAGACCCAATGGTGGATGAATTGAAATCATATCATGATGGGATATGGAAAATTTACTTTGATGGTGCATGCTCCAAGGAAGGATCTAGAGCTGTTGTAGTTTTTATTTCCCCATCAGGTGCAACTTTTAAGTATTCTTTCCTCTTAGCTTTCCAATGTACAAATAACACCGCAGAATATGAAGCATTGTTGTTAGGCTTAGAGGTTGCAATAAAACATGGGATAAATTTATTAAGAGTATTTGGGGACTCAGAGTTAGCAGTTTCCCAAATTAGATCCATGTATGCTGTTAAAAATGGTAGATTAAAATTATACAAGCATGCAGTTTGGGATAAGATAGAATTTTTTTATGCTTTCTTAATTGAATGGGTAGAAATATCCAAGAATATTACGACTAATTTCCTTGCAAATGTAGCCATTAAAATGATGATATAACTTTGGTTGGGATTTATACCATCGAAACTAAGATCAGGCTTGTTGTTCCTAATAATGTGTGTAATTGGAAAGTCTTTGAGGATGACAATGATATTCTCAGGTTCATTCAATGTATGGATAGTTATAAGGGCCAGATAATTGATTGTAATGCTCTAGTTAAAATCATAGATGATAAGAAAACTATTTTTGGGATTGAGGTTGTTTAGTTGCCAACAAATATAATACCTAGGGGTTTGGTTGAACTTAAGGGCATGTTCAATGACAATGATAGTCACTTATATAAAAGGTCTGATGTTAAAATGGAGAGTGTTGAGGGGATAAATTTAGGGTCAGAGGGAGTCCCTAAAATGGTATACATTGGGAAGTACTTAGCCCCTCTTATCAAAGAAAATTTGATCATTTTATTGAAGAAATACAAGCATGTTTTTGCTTGGTCATATGAGGATCTTAAGACCTACAGAGAGGACCTGTTCTAGCATGAGATTGGTCTAAAGCCTAATGTGAAACCATTTAGATAGAAGCAAACACCAATAAATCCATTGTTAGCACCAAAAATACAAGAGGAGTTAATGAAACTCAGGGAGGCTAAGATAATAAAACCAATTAGACATTCATCTTGGGTGTCTAATCTTGTACCAGTCAGAAAAATAATGGAGATATCAGACTTTGTGTTGACTTCAGGAACCTAAATGTAGCATCACTCAAGGGAAATTATTCATTACCTAATATGGAGGTCATGCTACAAAGAGTTACAGGATGTGATCTTTTATCCATGATGGATGGGTTTTCAGGTTACAATCAGGTTTTGGTAAATGAATCAGAGCAGTTCAAGATAGCTTTTACTACCCCATGGGAGACTTATGTTAATGTAAGAATTTCTTTTGGTCTCATCAATGTAGGGGCCATTTTTCAGAGAGCAATGGATGTTGCTTTCAAGGAGTTCATAAATGTAATCATGGTTGTTTATCAGGATGATCTCACTGCATACACAGAGAAAGATGAGGACCATTGCAAGCATCTAGAGAAAATTTTTGGTAAGGATTTGGAGTTTGGAGTGTCTCTTAATCCAAATAAGTGTCACTTTGTTGTTTCAGAAGGAAAATTGCTAGGGCATATAGTGTCCAAAGGAGTGAGAATTGATCCATAGAGGATTGAAGCTATCAGTACGTTGACTCCTCCTAAGAACATTAAAGGGATACAATCTTTCCTAGGAAAGGTAATTTTTGTAAGAAGGTTTATTGTAAATTTTGCATAAATTATAAAACCTATTGCCAAGTTGCTGAAGAAAGGTGTTAAATATGGGTGGGATAAAGAGGCTCAACAAGCTTTTGAGAAGATCAAGTTGGCTATTCAGGAAGCACCAGTTTTGAAGTCTCGTAACTATGAATTGCTATTTTATCTTTTCTCATTTAATTCATTCCATACCATTGTTGTAGTGCTACTACAAAAGGACAAGGAAGGATTTGAACATCCTATTGCATTTTTTAGCAAGTCTTTACATACATTATAATTAAATTATGGAAAAACAAGCTTATGCCTTAGTTAAGGCAGTTAAGGATTTTAGGTCTTATTTGGTATGTGCCAAGGTAATCGCTTATGTACCTCATGCTATTGTTAAGGATATTCTTTCACAAAATGAGGTTACTGGTAAGAGGTGTAGGTGGATCAATAGAATACATGAATTTGATTTGGAGATCTAGATTACCAAATTGGTTAGAGGCTTGGGGTTAGAAAAGCTCATGACAGATACAGATATGGAGCTTACCCAAGTAAATAATGTGTAAACACATGTAATGCAAACTAGCATTGAGATGCAACCATAGTATACTAATATTGTATATTTTTCAAA
Source organism: Thuja plicata (assembly GCA_018584345.1). Classification (NCBI taxonomy): domain Eukaryota; kingdom Viridiplantae; phylum Streptophyta; class Pinopsida; order Cupressales; family Cupressaceae; genus Thuja; species Thuja plicata. The sequence goes on along the minus strand of MU224772.1, from coordinate 367,725 downwards.
GAATACTAGATGTCCTGAGATTATGATAGAAAATCAAAGGAGGACTCTTAGACTTCAAGCTCATAAATATGTGTTAATTCAAGGAGATTTATATTGGAAAACAAAGATGGAGTTCTCTTGTTTTGTTTAGATAGGACTCAGTTTGAGAAAGTATCAAAAGAAACACATAGTGGTGTATGTGGAGGGCATTATTCTGCCAAGATAATTGCACATAAGATACTTAGAGTTGGTTTCTATTGGCTTTGTTTATTCAGGGACACATATTAATTTGTGCAAAAATGTGAAGTTTGTCAGCAGTTTTCAAATAAGATAATATATTCAGGGGATTTTCCTTTAAATCCAATTTCAGTTGAGGTTCCTTTTGCCCAATGGGGCATTGATTTTATTCGAGAGTTTTTCAGAAAAGTCTAGTGGGGGTCAAAGTTGGATCCTTGTTGCCATTGGATATTTCACAAAATGGGTTGAGACTATACCAACCAAGAGGGAAACCAATAGGGTGGCCATTGATTTTCTACCAGAAAACATCTTGACCATGTTTGGTGTGCCAAGCAAGCTAGTTATGGATAATGCTATGTGCTTTAGGTTCAAAGAATTCAAGGGGTTTTGTGACGAATGTGGTATAATGGTTTCACATTCTTCACCATATCATCCAGAGGTGAATGGACAAGCAGAATCCAGTAACAAGAGTATTATGAAAATTATCAAGAAGACATTAGAGAAAACAAAAGGTCTTAGAATTCAAAGCTTAAGTTAGCTTTGTGGACTGATAGGATAATAGTAAAAAGAGCTATAGGTGTGTCCCCTTTTGAGATAGTTTATAGAACACAAGCTAGATTACTATTGAACAATTTATTGCTAGTCTACAATTTCATCCAAGATGAAGACATATAAGTGACAAAGCCAATGCAGAACATAATGTTGTAGTTGGTGGAGTTGGATGAGGTCAGAAGTGAAGCACAAGTACAAAATTAGAAGATCCAACAACAACCCAAGTATCTATTTGACAAGAGAGAATAAAAAAGGAAATTAAATGTGAATGACATGGTGCTCCAATGGAATGCAAGATTAGAAGACAAGGGAAGCATGAAAAATTTGAGTCCTTATGGTTGGGACCATTTGTTTTGCAGGATATACATGGGAAGGATTCTTATTTCTTGAAAACTCCCAATGGTGAAGTGCAAGACTTTCCTGTGCATGGACAATATATGAAGCCTTTTTTCTCATAGTTCACTCTTTCATGCACATTAAAATATGTATATATGTACAATTTTAGGGTTTTGGTGTTAGTTTTGGTCTGCATCCTAGAGTGCTGGTGTTCTAGTGTTGATCGTGCAATCAACCTTCCTTAGTCTGTGCCTCTGTTGGGACTACAATTTGTTTCCATGGTGTTAGGTCCTGCCTCTTTTTATTCTATGTATGAGCCTTGTACCTAATTGCCTTTTGCTCCAACCCTTCATTTTCCATGGTTCTCAAAACCCTAAGTCTCTCATGCTTCTTATTTTCTTGTATTACCTTTTTGGGAGCCACTTAAGTCATTTTAACCATGTGTCTTAAGTTGTCTTCTAGGGGGCCTTTCCCTTTTAAGTCCTAAATCCTAGCGGGGCCCATATATTAATTTTCCTAAGTCGTAAGTCCCCACGGTGTTTTATGATTTGAAAGATGTCGAGAAAGTTACTTTTGATTTGACGACAGGCGTAATGCCTTGATCAAAAGTTACACCAAAGATACTCATAGCAAGAGCGTGCCTAAATGCCAAGTGTCCACCTTCAGATTATGGGGCCAATGTTTTCAAAGATAAAACAAGATAAGGTTCGGTCAGATCAGATTTAATCCAACAATGCGCACAATCCCGTGAATGAAAGATGCAGGGAGGATATTCTTCAAGGCATCGCGCCTATGCGACACATGGCAAGTGGCAAGACCTGGTCGGGCTAAAGAAAGATAAAGGTAAGCCATATCTATTTCAATCAGACGGTGGGCATGATGCCTTGATCCAAATATAAAGCAGGGATATTCATCACGGGATCATACCTAGCTAACAAGTGTCCATTGGAGATCTCGCCCAAGTGGGGCCAAAAGATAAGGCATCGAGTAGTTTTGTTTTGAACTAACAGTTGGCATGATGCCACTAAGCGAAAGATGCAAGTTGTATATTCATCATGGAATCACGCCTGAGTGACACCTATCCAGGTTGATGAGGAAAGTGGAATGTATTCCCAAGGCCAATGTGGGCCTACTACGTGGAGGTCTGAGGTGATTGACTGGACTTAAGTAATTCTTTTGCTTGCTGCCTGGGTATTTTAAAGGGAGATCAACGACCATGTTTTAAAGATAAATATGATTGCGATCTGGGCCATCGATGGGGTTTCTGTGCCAAGGATGACCATTATAATAGATGTTATTTAAATTTTTAAGTGTTTGTAGAGGGTTTTGTGGTGGTGGCTCTGCGTTTCATGCTGCAGAAAGGTAGATGGATGAACTTGATCTTTTGGTTCACATTTATGTAGCCAAAGGGTGCTTAAAGGGATAGAATTTTGATGACTATGGATTCATTTATGTTTCAACATGATTACTTGGGTTTCTGATCAACTTTGTAGATATTTTGTAACCCTTAGTCATCTCCCTATCTTTTCTGCCTTAATTTTGGCTTGGTTCCCGAGTTTTGGTGGTTGTGTTTTAGGGTTTATTTGCCCTAAGGCGATCCAAGCTTGTGGTGTCCAATTGGTATAATTAGAGTTTTCTAGGTCATTTAGAAGGATGGGATTTTTATGCCACAAAAGGCTTGTAAGCTCTGCATATTAAGATTAAGACTATCAGTGGTCTCTTTAGCTCTGATTTCAAATGTTTTAGTATCAATGTATGTCTATATTTTCCTGTTATCTATTTGATCTTAATGAGTAATGTCTTTGTTTCCATTCTTGCATTCATTTAGATTGATTGTTAAGGACATCTCAATCCATCACTTTGTAAGATAGAGGGTACAACTAGTTTATGGTTTCTTTCAGAGAGAATTAAATTCCTTAAAGTGGTTTCAGTGAGTAAAGAACTGTAATGAATTGGATGATTATATTTGCTTTTGAGAGTGTGAATTGAGTATGTAAGTCATAGTCAAGTTCAGATATCATTTGTAGGTTTTACATTTGATGTATGTTGTTGTTAAGAGTCTTTTCATTTAGAGTGACTCCATATCCACTAGATAGGGCACTGGTATGGTATGCTAGAATGTGTGGTTCTCATCAATATTTATAAAATTTTTACCATTTACATGTTTTATGTTGCATCCACTATGCCCAACTACTTGTGATACTATTGAATATTGAAGGCAGAAGATAGGTAATACCCACCTGAGTCCGTGGAGCTCAAAGTGTAGAAGATTTTTTGAACCTTGTTGAACCTTGTTTGTTTTTCTTGTTGAATAATTATTTGGCCATATAGAGGAATATATCTGAGCTGCAGGTATAAGAGGACCAGTAAGAAAAAGAACCAACAAGCCCTATGTCCTATGCCACCACACTTGAAACAATTACTCTTGAATTCTCTGGTACCATTCCCTTTTCTAAGTGCTTTCTGATTATGTTCAACTTCAATGGTTTGCTTCTCTTTGCCATTGCTGCTAGCTTGCTTCTCCCTTCCTCTAGGATTACCCTATTTTCTCTTCAACTTATCTTCTGCCCTCAATGCATACTGATGAGCATCCTCAACTATACTAATCCTCAACATACTCAACTCATCCTGTAAGTTAAATCTCAGACCATTAGCATACCTAGCCACCTTCTCCTTAGATGCTTATTGGTGTCCAGATCTGATAGTCATCTTATAGAATTCTTCAGTGTATTCTTTCACACTCATGTCTTTCTACTCCAAGTTCTATAACTTCTTGAACAACTCTAATTCATAATCCTCAGGGATGAATTTAGATTTTAATCTAGCAACCATCACCCTCCATCTAGTGATTTTCTGTTCACCATGTTCCTCTCTATCCTTCTGTAATTCTTCCACCATAAGGCAACATAACCCTTCAACTTAGTCTGTGCTAACCTAACCCTCTATGGATCTCTGTTATCTTCAAGTTCAAAGTAATCTTCTAGTTCTCCAATCCAATCTATCAAATCCTCTGGATGTAAAGAACCAGTGAAAGTAGAAACATCCATCCTATGACGTTTATTTACTGGTGCCATAGCCCTTAACAATCTGTCTTCATATGTATGAATCTCAACATCTACAATCTCAAGATCTTTAGAAACTTCCTCATATTCTTCTTTAGTCTCAAGATTCCTTCGCAGTCTAGTCAACACATTTATGATCTCAGTCCTCATCTCATTTTGGAAGTCCTCCATTATTTGTTCTAGCCTTCTAGGGTTCATCCTTCTAGGAGAAATCTTCCAATCTTCATGTGCAACTATCTCAGCTTCAACTATATGATTACAAGGTTCTAACTGCCTCTCACTCAACATTCTATCAGACACAGTTGCATCCTACCTCCAATAGTCCAAACAAAATTCTCAAATAACAACAATCTCCTCATCGATCCCCTTGCGCAAGTCCTTTGCAATTGTGAGTCAGATCTTCAATCTGCCACCTCACAACAAACAACATTAGGGCTTTGCAGGATTAGGAATGTGATCTATAGGAACAAACATCGCTCTGATACCATCTGATGCAGTCACAGTCAGAGTTTCCCAATGGAGATGGTCCAACAATGCAACAAGAGTCAACACAACATAAACAATCAATACAAGATCATTAAGAACTTAATAAGGAACAGTCAACATACCTTGCAGGCCTTCTTATTATCCAAAATCAAAGATTTACATCATACATGCCTAGCTACATGCCATCTTAGATTCCAAGCATACATGCCTGCTTACAATCAGAAATCCAGATCCACGCTAGATGCTAAGCTACTAAACTATTCTACCCCCTCGACTGCTAACTAAGGACCCAAGACTACAAATATATACAAGATCGCAAGCCACAAGTCGACCATAAAAGATCACATTCTCCAAGAAGAAGAAAACATATTACAACATATAGGCCATGACTTAAATCCATAAGAACACCTCCAAATAGATATGGAATGAAGTGCGATCACATAAGGAGCTCGGCCACAAACATATGATCATCAAACAATGCGCCAATTAGCATCGCCGATCGTGAAACACTATCACAAGCCAAATCATACCAACATAGCCATTAGAACAAGAAGAGCAATATAAGACCATACCAATCTTAGGATATCGTCTCCAAGAAAAAATGAAACATGATGCGAAGCTAGACAAAGGTTCTCCATGATGTCTTGAATGCACCAACATGATCGCATAAGAAAATGAGCCAACTTGACCGATTGCTACCTAAAACACAAAAACTGCCCAACTGGAACAAAATAACAAATAAACAAAAGGAAAATATTTTTTGTTGATGCAAGATTGCCAACGACCCAAGAATGCTCTTGCATCAAATATGAGTTAGCAACACTTCAAAAACCAAATGAATGTAGATAGAGAGAGTAAAAAGATGAATGGTCACAAGTAAATTCAAGTTACACTTTTATGTTCCTTGCGATATTCTTCTATTTGAAATAGGTACAATTCCTCTTAAAGCTATTGCTATGGTGCATCTTCTAATATATTTTAAAAAAGAATTAGATAGAGGTAAATCACTAGTTCCATTGTTGCCAAAACTTGGCGAAGGCTTTCTCCCCACTCCCCATAATAGTTACCCATTTATTTTTTTGGCTTCCTTTTTTCTTGGTTTTGTTGTTTATAAATTATTGTCCTTTCTTGTCTCTCTTTTCTTTGTTTAGAGTTTTGTTTATTTCTATGCATATTGACATTCACATACACTTACTCATGCACACTCTCGTTTCTTAGTTTTTCAAAATTTTACCTTTATATATAGACACACACGTATGCATCCATTTTTTTTTCCTTTTCATTTACTTCTAGTCTCTTTGTTAAATTTGTGCGCTCTTCCACACACACATTCATTTATTCTCCTCCGTATTCTTAGGCATAGTTTATTTGTTAATTTTTTTTGTTTTTATTATTCTCCTTTTTAATTATTTTATTCACTTTTACTCTTCTTTTTGAAATATTATTTCTATTATTTCCTCCCTTTCTTGTTTATATATATATATATATATATAATGACGTGTTATATTTTATTCTAGCTTTTTTTTTTTTTTTCTCTTTAATTTGATTGTCATTTCACGGGTTCTTTTATTTCTTTCGTTATTTTTCTTTTTAACTTTAATTTAATATATAGTCTTTTTGTTTTTTCTTTTCAAATCTTTTTAATTCTTTTATATTATTATACTTTTTAATTCTTATTTTCTTATTCTTAAATTTAGTTCATTTCTTTTAACTATTTTTTATTTTTTAGATTCCTTTTATTTTGTTTTTTAGCTTTTTTTTTGAACCTCGCGCATCTTTCTCTCACTCCTACTTGTTTTCTTTATAAAGCATTGGTGTGATCTGAAACATTGTTCCAAAAAAGATAAACACAATTTATTTGATAAGCAATATTTGACGATCCCTTAGATCGTGGAAATCTCTTATCATTAGAAAAAAGAAGTCATAGATGAAGCAACATTATAGGTGAAAGAATGACTAACAAATTTACTTGAATGCTTGCCCCGAAAATAATAAAGAAATAAAGACATTTGTTTTATATAAGTTCGCAAGTTTATGTGGGAAAAGGTGTTCAAGAGAAAGAAAAGTTTGAAGAGTTCAACACTTTTGATCATGAACAAAAGACCTTCTCGAAATCAATATTCTTAGCAAATATTCTCATAATCTAGTTGAGGACTAACTTGCAATCTTTGATGTGAAAGGTAGATGGAAAATGCCAAAAAAATATGGAAAGAGAAAGTTGACAAATATAATAGAAACAAAAAAAAATTGAAATATAAATTTACATTCAATATAATTAAGTAATAAAGTAATAAGTAACTTGACAACTTCATTTCAACATCTATTAAGTGCTAAAATGGTTGAAAGAATGGAGAATCCATTAAATTTGACTTGATGAACATTAATATTTTTTTTTTAAAGTAACAACCAAGCTCTAAAATTAGAGATAGTGAGGACATGAAATAAAAAATGAAAGAACTAACTAGATCATTGAACTTTTAAATAAAAATATAACGATGTTTGGGGTCTTCTATCCCATATTCGATTCTGTACTACCAACCAAGCTCATGTTTGGTTCAATCACGTAAGGAAAACTGATACGAAATATTGAGGAACTAGCAGATCATGCGACTTTTAAGTGAAAATAAAGGTATCTTGGTATAAAGTTTTGTCGAGCAGCACGGAATTGGGGGTTTTAAATCCAAATCTAAAATGGCGGTAGAAAATTAGTAATTCTGTAAAGCTCATAGCCATCAAAATCAATGGCAGCATTAGCTTGCGTATCATCATCTAATAATCTTTCGAGAAACATTACCCATTCCTTCCATTCTCTAAATAGAGATGATCTGCAATACCATTATAAAAATAATGCCGTTGCTTCTTTAACGAAATTTAGAAGACACGGATCGAGTCCTCTCAAATACAAGGTTTTTCTCAATCTCACCGCAGACGAAGCGAGTTTGCTTAAAGTCCACGCCACAGAAAGTAATAAAAAAACTATGGCAATCTCTGTGGCGGCTGCATTAGCCGCGAGTCGAACTGAGAACGATGAAATGGGTTTTGATAGTTACAGAGGTCAGAAGAAAAATATTTGCCTCTTCTACTGCGCAGAAACCCATGATCTCGCTTGCCGAATCGCTGCCGAGTCTGATACAATTGAACTTCGATCCATCAGCTGGAGGTATTTATTTAATAATATGTTTAACTTATTTCTGTTGTGTTTTGATCATATCCTTATGTAAGCTGCACGCTAAGCTACAAACTAGATAGTTAGGTGAAATATTCCACAGGGGGTTCAAACCACGAATGCAGTATACATATTTTTTCATTATTAATCTGCTTGTCTTCTGGACTAACATGTTAAGCTACCAGTTACTGTTTTTAACTAAGTTGGGAGCGTTGAAAATAAATTACCCAATTACTCTAAGAGGGCAAGATGTAGCTCATCATTTATCATTGTGGATCTCCTTCTCTTGTAGAACCGAAGAAGGAATGTAATGACTGAGGCTTCGTCCCAAGTTATTTTGTTAACAAAATCAGTGTGAAGAATTGCTATCCACTTCCTAGGATGGAAGACAAATTAGGTCAGCTTTAGGCCCTGTTTGTTTGAGGGGTGGAATTGGAATTTGGGAGAGAAAACCTGGTTTTGACTCCAAATCTTTAGTTTGGTTGCCTACATTGGAAACTGTGAAAACCTGGTTATGGTTTTGATCTTTCCATTTTACTCAAAAAATAAGGATTTGCAACTTCCATCTAAAAGGTGGAATTCATTTGAAAACCTGGTTATGGTATTTTATTGCTCTATTTTATTGGCTCATGTTCCCAAAATTGACTCATCTTCCCAAAACTTTTTCATCTTCCGGGTCCACCAAACAATCCAAATTATCTTCCGACAATGCAAAACCAGAATCTCAAAACCTTATTATGAGATAATAAGGTTTTGAGTCAAATTCCAATTCCCCAAACAAACGGGGCCTTAAGGCATCTGATTTTGGGAACCTTTGACTCAGAATTTATATTGTAAGACCCACTAAAGACCTAAACACATTAATTTCATCTTAAGGCTTAACAACTTTTAGGTGCCCCTTTGTTATATTAGAAATTTGACACTAACTATGTAGTAAGATCATAGTTACGAGATTTGGACTTGCCTCAGACTTGGCAAGCATGTTTCTGGCTCAGACTCAGACATTCGGTGAAAAAAATCGGCAAGAACTCGATAAAAACTCGACAATGTAAACAAGTTGGGCTTAGTTGTGGCAAATGTTTTGGTTGGCCTATTGTGCGTTCCTCTCCAACCCCTATGGTGATTGGTTGTTGGAATTGAAATTAAAAAATATAAAAATCATGTATGGGTTAGTGGAGACATGGTTGGGAAGTAGATATGGGTTCCCCCTCTAGGCCACTCCAATGTTGGATGGAGAGAGATTCCTGCCACTCGGGGCCAAGGGGTGTTATACCACACCCTTGGAATTAGTTGCCGCAAATGTTTCGGGCGCCCTATTGTGCACTCCTCTCCAATCCCTATTGTTGTTGATTATGTCAAGTTTTAGGATAGCTGCAAATGTAATAGCGCTCTATGTTGTATGTATTTTCCAAATGCAGCAATCTCTCTTTCATTTATATTGAGAATGAGGCTAGGAGAGACATGTCCCTTCATGGGACATGTCTATTCATTATTATGAGATTAATATAATGACAA
>MU224772.1:310738-345705 GCA_018584345.1 Thuja plicata | reverse complement strand
TCCTTATAAAGGATGTCGAAACCCTAAACGGGCAGCTGCTAGGAAATAGAAACTTTCCTAAAACTAACTGAAACTGCCTAAGTGAAACTTAAGCACTAAAGAGCAATTGCTAAATTACTCTAACAGATATATACATCCAATTGTATGGATGTGTTAGAATTAAGGCAACACACACAACTGAGAGGGGGGAGGTGAATCAGTTGTGCCACAAAACTCAAAACCTTTAACCAAATTATAAACTTAATCTCAGATCCAAATGATAATCATGAATGCAAGGTCATAACACAATATTCAACACGTAACACCAAAATTTTTGACGTGGAAACTTGGTTAAGGGAAAACCACAGTGGGGATCAAACCTGCAAAATGAATGTACTCTATCAAAAGCACTATACCTTGTTAGGAGTCTTACAAAGGGGAATGCATATGCATTCAGGCACATTGCCTAGAGCTCACTGCTCAAATACAACAAGGGCTTCAACCCAAAGGAAGGCTCACTGCCTTACAACAATCTCTGATTACAATTCACAGTGGACAAACTATCCATATCTCACGAACTGACAAAAAACATCTCTGATAGGCCAAAACAGTTTCAATGAAGTGCATCAAATCTCTGCCTCAATTGCAGATTCCACTCATACCTCTTCGTTCATTCCATTCGCACACCACACACACCTTCGCAATCACAAGTGATTGCATCTTTATATACCTTACATCATTTTATCTCAACTAGATCGGCCAGGGACTTGATTACAAAATATTAATTCATTATAGCTCAATACACAATGCGATCCATTGAATGTCGGCTAAGACATAACAATGATCCATAACATCATCCTTGAACACGCTTCAGATCCATAAATCACGCTATGATCCTTCGCAACACGCTACGCCACCATGTCGGCCAAGAACAATTAAGAACATCAACATGCCACATGAAAATCTTCAATTCTGATCACACAATCCAGCAACACGAATGGGACACGATGAAGAAACATCAACAAGCAACATGAAATGCCACAACATCCATAGGAACAACTCTATCTCATAAATCATACTCATCTCTGCACTGTTCATCAAGTTCACTAAACAACAATCACTGTTGTATAAGAAAAATAGCTTGCCAACATCCAAAACATGAACCACTCGAGCTGAGGACACACATCCATGTCCTGAACTCACCACCAGGTTAGCAACCAAGAATATTGCATAATCGATCCACACCAATCCAATAACTGAAACATTGTCTCTTCCTAACAACCAAAATATCACACTGATAAATCCTTCATAGCTCACTCAAATCATTATGCGAACCTTTGTAAGTTGACATAGATCAACTACAGACATCAATGAAACCATTTGTACCTTCACAGCATCTGATATTCAATATAGTAGCCGTACCAAAGATATCTTCTCAGTGAATATCTTAGGAACACACAAGAACACTGTCACCAACAGTAGGAATATGTTGACATCAATGACAAAACATTAGTGTCAACACATATAGGCACAATACTCAACAACATCTCAACAATCTCCCCCTTTGGCATTGATGACAACATGGGATGTGAAAAATCAAATCAATGCCCAAAGAAACCACATCAATAGTACTACCGACAATATCCACAATATCTTTCAAAGTCTCTCTAACAATCTTCTCAATCAACAAACAATCTCTCTTCCTTAGTCTTATACTTGTTTTTCACATAACTCTCTCTCCCCCTTTGACATCAATGACAAAGGCACATTTATGCACTAAGTCATAGAAGCCAAAAATCTGAGCAAACATCTCTCTCAAAAACTGAACAACATACCTCATAACTACTAACCACTACTCTCCTGAAGGAGTAGCCTCCAAAAACATCAATCCAGAATAATGATGATCTCTGTAAGTACACTGGACTTATGCAAGTTAATGCATCACTAGCTCTAATCAGGAGGGGCAATCACCCCAAGCTTACCTCAGAGATACTCAAAAGCATCCTTTGGCAAGGGCTTCGTGATAATATCTGCAATTTGCTCTTTTGTAGACACATACTCCAATCTGACTTCTTTCTCATTGACCTTGTCTCTCAAGAAATGATATTTGATAGAAATATGCTTTGTCTTTGAATGCAACACAAGGTTCTTTGAAATATTGATAACACTTGAATTGTCACAATGGATAGTAATAGGCTCATCAATACTCACTCTGATATGTTTCGACATTTGCTTCATTCCATATCACTTGTGTACAATTAATAGTAGTAGCAACATATTCAACTTCAACAGTAGATTGTGAAATAAAATTTTGTTTCTTACTTGCCCATGAAACTAATCTCTTACCCAAGAAGAATGCTCCACCACTTGTGCTCTTTTTGTCATCCACATTACCTGCCCAATCCACATCAGTAAATGCACTCAATGTAAAATCATCCTTTCCATACCATAAACTGTTCCTTTCAAGTATTTGAATATCCTCTTAACAACAACAACATGTGATTCCTTCGGTTCTGCTTGAAATCTAGCAACAATGCAAACAACATTCATAATATCCGATCTAGTTTGTGTCAAGTATAATAAGCCACCGATCATTGATCTGTATCTTGTCTGATTTGCTTTAGGTGAATCATCATCATTTGTCGGTTTGCAACTAGTAATCATAGGAATACCAACAGGTTTTGAATCATCCATACCAAATTTCTTCAACAATTCTTTCACATACTTGGACTGAGATATAAAAATACCTTTATCAATTTGTGTAATTTGCAGGCCAAGAAAGAATTTCATCTCACCTATCATGGACATCTCAAACTCTTTCTGCATCTCATCAACAAATTCTTTACTCAACTTGTCATTTCCACAAAAAATAATATCATCCACAAAGACTTCAACAATCAAAATATTATCATGATCAACTTTGAAGTACAAATTACTATCAGCAGTACCTTTACTGAAACCGAGTGCCAGTAAATATTTATCTAACCTTGCATACCAAGCTCTAGGCGCTTGTTTCAATCCATATAAAGCTTTCTTCAATCGGCAAACCATGTCATCTTCATCGGTCAAGGGAAAACCTTAGGCTGCTCAATGTAGACTTCTTCCAACTCTCTATTCAAAAATGCAGACTTAACATCCATTTGATATGCCTTAAAATCTTTGTAAGTAGCATATACAAGAAACATTCTAACAACTTCAATTCTAGCAACAAAAGCAAAGGTCTCCTCAAAATAAATACCTTCCATTTGTGAGTATCCCTTGCAAACAAGTCTGGCTTTGTTCCGAACCACTTCTCCATCTTCATTCAATTTGTTTCTAAATACCCATTTAGTATCGATCAGATTTTTTATCCTTAGGTCTAGGTACAAGAATCCATGTCTTATTCTTCTCAATCTGTTCCAATTCTTCTTCCATCGCTTTAACCCAACTGTCATCTTTGCATGCTTCATCAACATCTTTAGGTGCAATCTTAGAAATCAAACAAATTTCACTTCTAGCAATTCTTCCTCTAGTCTGAACACCATGATTCCTATCACCAATGATCTGATTTTTTGAATGATTTAACTTTACATACCTTGGAGTCTTCAGATTTTCTTTTGTAGCAGACTCTTGTGTTCTCACTTCTTCCTCATTTGCAACTTCTTCATTTTGTTCTACCGATCCATCTTGATTCTGATTTTGTGCTTGCACAATCTGATTGTCTTCTTCATCATTTGATTCATATCTGCAAGATCTGATCCATTTTTGATAATTCTCATCAACTTTGATATTTTCACTTTCAATCACTTTTTTCAATCTTTGGTTATAACATTTATATGCTTTGCTCTTAGTAGAATAACCAAGAAAGATTCTTTCATCACATCTAGGATCAAATTTTCCTAAGTCTTCATCTGTTCTAATATAGCATTTGCTTCCAAAAATCCTAAATTATTTCACTGTAAGAACATGACCATATCAAAGTTCATAAGGTCTCTTACCGATTCCTTGCTTAATTTGAACTCAATTCAATGTATATACTGCAGTGCTAACAACTTCTCTCTAATAGATCTGCAGAACATTTCCTTCAATCATCATAGTTCTAGCAGTTTCTAGAATAGTTCTATTTCTTCTCTCTGCAATTCCATTCTGTTGAGCGGTTCGCAGAGTAGACATTTGTCTCTTTATTCCATGCTCTTCACAAAAAGTGTTAAACTTAGTAGAAGTAAACTCACCACCTCTGTCTGATCTCAAACATTTCAACTTCAATCCTGTTTCAGTCTCAACCATAGCTTTGAAAATCTTGAATTTTTCAAAGGCTTCAGACTTCTCTTTAAAAAATGTAGCCCACATAATCATCAATGAATAAAATGAAATACCTCTCCATAATAGCTTCATGTTCTTTCAAGACCACATAAGTTAGTATGCACCAAATTTAGCAATCCACTTGAAGAATAATTCTTGCTTTTGAAAGTAGACTTAGTCAACTTACCTGATTGACATTCCTTACACATCGCATTAGTAGGCTTCAACAGTTTAGGTAGATCTCTAACAACTCTTGTAGTGCTTATCTTCACAATGTTATCAAAGTTCACATGACAAAATCTCTTGTGCCACAACCAACTGTCATCAATCTTATCAATTAGGCATCTATTCTCAGAATTGTTCAAATGAAATACATTACCTTTATTCTTTCTTCCTGTGGCAATCTCAATTCCAGAGCTTCCAATAATCTTGCACATTCCATCCTTGAATTGTAAGTTGTAACCTTTATCAACTAGCTGCCCAACACTCAAAAGATTATATTTCAAACCTTCAACATATAAAACATCATCAATGTTATTCTTACCATCAATAGTAATAGAACCTCTCCCTCTGATCATACAAGGAGTGTCATCACCAAATCTAACAACTCCACCATCATATCTTTCCAATTTCACAAATTTGTTTTTGTCTCCGGTCATGTGTTACGAACAAGCACTATCAATAACCCATTCATCCTTTTTATCCATATACGAAATAGAGGCTTTCACTTCATTCAAATTAGGATTCTCATCTTTTATAGCAATAAACACAATCTCATCTTCACTCTTTTCAGATTTATCATCAGTTACACCTTCATCATCAGTATAATAACATTTCTTCTGATATTTAGACTTGAATTTCTTAGGCTTGTACTTAGGTTCTTTATCAGGACATCTTGAAGCAATATGACTAATCTTATTGCATGCAAAACATTTCAAAGGTAACTTTCCTTGATACTTATCAGATCCCTTAGGTAATCTCTTTGCAATTAGGGCTTCAAGCTCATCAAGCTTTCTTTCTTCTTCTTCAATCACTGCCCATTCCTTAGCATATCTAGATACATACTTAGATGAACTTTCTCCAGAGTCATATCTTTGCTTATCCTTAGAAATAGTGGCTTTAAATGCAATTTCAACTTTAGGAAGACTATCTCCAAATTCTCTCATTTCAAAAGCAAATATTTACCAATCAAAGAATCTCTTGTCACAGGTACCACAGTTCTGATTTCTTCAATAGCAGCAACTTTGTGATTGTAAGCATGAGACAAGGATCTTAGGATCTTAGAAACAATTTCATTCTCATCCAAGGTTCCACCAACGCATCTGATTGCACAAACAAGTTAGGTGATCTTATTCACATTGGTAGTAATGTTCTCATCTTCGCTCATCTTCAATGCTTCATATTTTGTTTTCAGACTTTGTAACTTGGCTTGCTTCACAAATGCATCTCCTTCATGTAATGTCTCTAATTTTATCCATACCTGATGTGCAGTCTCTAATCCCATAACATTTGTATATTCTGCATCTGATAGGTCACTCAACAAGGCTTCTTTTGCTCTCACATTGTAATCGGATTCTTTCTTCTCATCAGGAGTCGCAGTAGAAAGATTTGCAGGAGTGTAGGACTTCTTTGTAACATCCCAATTTTCTTCACTAATACATCTCAAGTGTGTAATCATCCAGTCCTTCCATATAGCATAGTTTGTACCATAAAATCTTGAACTTTCCTTCTTAAAGGCTGCCATCCCGGATCTCCTCAAGTGGTAAAGCTTCAAAAAGAGAACACTAGCTCTGATATCAATTGTTAGAATTAAGGCAACACACAACTGAGAGGGGGGGTGAATCAGCTGTGCCACAAAACTCAAAACCTTTAAGCAAATTATAAATTTAATCTCAAATCCAAATGATAAACATGAATGCAAGATCATAACACAATATTCAACACATAACACCAAGATTTTTGACGTGGAAACCCAGTTAAGGGAAAAATCATGGTGGGGATCAAACCCACAAGATGAATGTACTCTGTCAAAGCACTATACCTTGTTAGGAGTATTACAAAGGGGAATGTATATGCATTTATGCACATTGTCTAGAGCTCACCGCTCAAGTACAAGGGCTTCAACCCAAAGGAAGACTCATTGCCTTACAACTATCTTTGATTACAATTCATAGTGGACAAACTGTCCATATCTCACGAACTGACAAACAACATCTCTGATATGCCAAAACAGTTCCAATGAAGTACATCAAATCTCTGCCTTAATTGCAAATTCCACTCATATCTCTTCTTTCATTCCCTTAGCACACCACACACACCTTCGCAATCACAAATGGTTACATCTTTATATACCTTACATCAATTTATCTCAACTAGGCCGGCCAGGGACGAAATTACAAAATATTAATTCATTATAGCTCAATACACAATGCGATCCATTGAATGTCGGCTAAGACATAACAATGATCCATAACATCATCCTCAAACACGTTTTAGATCCATAAATCACACCACGATCCTTCTCAACACGCTACGCCACCATGTCGGCTAAGAACAATTAAGAACATCAACACGCCACATGAAAATCTTCAATTCCGATCACTAATCCAACGCAATCCAACAACACGAATAGGACACAATCAAGAAACATCAACAAGCAACATGAAATACCACAACATCAATAGGAACAACTCTATCTCATAAATCACTCATCTCCTCACTGTTCATGAGGAACGCTAAACAACAACCACTGTCATAAAAGAAAAATAGCTTGCTAGCATCCAAATCACGAACCACTCGAACTGAGGACACACATCCATGTCCTGAGCTCACCACTAGGTTAGCAACCAAGAATATTGCATAACCAATCCACACCGATCCGATAATTGAAACACTGTCTCTTCCTAAACAACCAAAATATCACATTCTGATAAATCCTTCATAGCTCACTCAAATCATTATGCGAACCTCCGTAAGTTGACATAGATCAACTACAGACATCAATGAAACCATTTGTACCTTCACAACATTTGATATTCAATATAGTAGCCGTACCAAAGTAATTTTCTCACTAAACATCTCAGGAACACACAGGAACACTGTAACCAACAATAAGAATATTTTGACATCAATGAAAAAACATTAATGGCAACACATATATGCACAATACTCAACAATATCTCAACAAGATTATCTCTCTCATCTCTCCACTACAAGCATGATTTTTAAGTTTTAACCAAGTTAGTGCTATATGCACTCAATTGCAAGGATGATCGATATCATCTACCAATTGAAATAGAAATGGAGATGTTGAAGGAAAAACCAATTTTAATAAAATATTAATGGCTGAAGCAAATTATTGCACTACCTAAAAGGAAATTCTAGGTAGAAAATAATATAGAAACAACAAGATTAGTGATCCTCCCTTGTGCTACATGCTATATCCAGTTTTTGCCATTTGCTGGTATGTTCCTGTGAGAAGAAAATCACCAACTCTTAATGATGTGCCTTCTGTCTTTTACTTCATTGATGCCAAATGGAGATGTACATTGTTTGTGTGCGGATGATTTATTCCTCCCAAGGCTTTCAATTCTATAACATTTGGGATCTGCAACTATATTTTTAATACTTTATGGATGATTTATTGTTGGACTAAATTACAGAAAGAGACAATTATCCTTCTAAGTTCTAAGTGAATCTGACTTTGGGAACCTTTGACTCATAATTTATAATATAAGACCCACTCAAGACCTAAACATATTAATTGCAACATAAGGCTTAACAACTTTTAAAGTTTTATGTGCCCCTTTATTATATTAGAAATTTGACACTATGTAGTAAGATCATAGTTACGAGACTTCGACTTGCCTCACACTTGGCAAACATGTTTCGGGCTCAGACTTAAACTCGGTGAAAAAGATCGACAAAAACTTGACAAAAACTCGGCAATGTAAAAATCCCAAGAAATTCAGAGATTTTTAAGGATTTAAAACTTGTTTCGTGTATTGAAAAGCAAGAAAAAGCCGACCAAGCAGCAGGTCATAAATTAAATTATCCTTTGTTAAAGGAAAGATCGCAAGGGATGAAGGTCCTGTTGTGACCTTTTCACACCATTGCCCATTGCAAATGAGGACCCCCTCTTCTTGCTTGGCGATAGAGTAGTTGTCGTAGTTGGCCTTAGTTTGGTGGCAATTTCGGGTCCTCAAGTCAATAGGCTAGATTCATGCAGCTCTAGGTGCTAGATCTGTCCAATTGAGAGTTGAACCATAGGAGTAGAGTTGCTAGCTAGGCGTCCAACACCTAGAGTCTCAAGGATGGGAGTAGGCCTTAGTTGATGGTTTGATATGAAAGGATTTGAAGGATTGATTTGAGGTACAAGCTCTGATCTTTGAGCGGATGAAACCTGATATGAAGAGATTGAAATCTGATTTGGAGTTCAGGTTGAAAATCTGATGAAGAAAGAGAGCTTGAAGCCAAGGATTGAGAATGTGGTTAACATGAGAATCAAGTTGGCAAAATGGACAAAATCTGAGCATGAAACATGAAAAATGAGATTTTAACATTCAGATCTGAGACAGACATGACTGAAATCAGGGTAAAAGATGATAAAGAGGGAACGATCGACTGCCTTATGAAGTTCGACGTGAGCTTGCAAATATAATTTTTGCCATCTTTTAATTAAAATGCAATACTCCAAAATAGCAATACAACACTTAGAAACTTTTTTGAGGATCTTGGAAAATTCCAAGAGGTGGTTGAATTCGTACCACCCCTTGGAACTGGATTTTCGAGGGTAGGTCGGAATCGGACCTCCCCTTGGAATATTCCAAACCCCTCCTCATTTCTGCCCTGCAATAGCAATGCAATTCCAACCTATACCTGATTTCCGCCCAGGTCTAGGGGCTATCTAAATAAGTTTAATCTCTCATAGGAGATGATATTCAACTTCAAAGATGATGAGAAATCAAAATTGAGTTCGTGAGAAGGCAAATCGAATGAAGTTTTTGGAGATTGACGTTCAGATTTCGAGTTAAATTGAAGCCAAGATCAGATATTTGCGAATTCGATCAACAGTCAACTAAAATCAGATCAAGGAGCATAAAATTGAGATCAAAAGAGAAGCAGAATCATGGAAGGCAAAGCAAGAGTTATCATGGACAAACTTAATGCCAAAGTGCGATAAAGGAAGAATTTCAACACATGGTCGGAATCCGACCAGGTGTTGGAACTCAAATGCCAACACTAGGTTGGAATCCGACTAGCTGTTGGAACTCAAATTCGAACACTAGGTCAGAATCTGACCAGGTGTTGGAATTCAAATTTCAACCCATGTCAAAATTCTGCCCAGCTTTGGAAGTGAAACAATTCGACTATAGCAGTGATTTTGCCTCCCAAATTGATGAAAGTGATTGGTCAAGTTGGCCTAATAGAGGAAAAGTTGATTTGAATCAAATCTAAATTCAAATTAAATTCAAAAGCAATGAAGTTGGCCTGCATTGGGGGGGAAATCAGAATTTAAAATCTTCCTTTTCTCCCTAATTTGGCTGGCCAAGGTAAGAGTTGCACCTCTTGGCCTTAGATGCCTATAAAAGAGAGGTGGTGAAATTCATTTCACCACCAAAACAATTCAATTTAAGTAATTAAAAAGCAGAGCAGACTTCAAAGGTCGAACGAGTCCAAGAAATCAGATTGAATTGGCAATTTGGGGGCGAATTCTCATCAAGGGCAGGTTTTAGAAGCAACTTCAGGTCTGGAAGTGAAAATCAGAGTTAGGGACCTGAAGAAGGCTTTGAGAAGCCTCCAATCACCATCATAGTGAGGCGAATTTAGGCAGATTCAAAATTAACAAACCCAGATTTCTATAGCAGCCAGCAAGGTAAGTATTCAAAGATGAGTCTGGGATTTTTAGACGTGGCCTTTTAAGGGAAGTCGAATTTGACTAGTTTATAAAAGGTGGGCATTGAAATCTTCATCTTTATCCACGAATTGTGAATTATGGATCAGATTTTAAAAGTTGAAGATGCAATTAGAGGAATGCTCATAAGAGTGATCTAAGTAGGATGTCTTGAATTTCATTTCTTAGCATTTAATTTCTACAGCCTTTAGAAGAAATATGAAATTCAATTATCTAATAAGGGGTATTGTATGCAGATTCAAGATGCTCGAGAATAAGGAAGGACTATGGCAAGATCAAGTTTAAGATTTCAAGCAAGTACAACATGGAGACTTCAAGCACCAACAAGTTGCAAGTCATTCATCAAGAGATCCAACATCCACTTGGAGGTGGCAGGCTTAGAAGAGGATCGAGGTCCAAGTTCAAGTTCATATCTTCAAGATGGAATTTAGAAAACAAAATTGTACAAAGGGAATGGACAAGCCTACAAGACAAAAGATTATCACAAACTTGAATTTCCTTCAAAAGTCCAAGTTCAATTCGAAGGATCCAACTTCATGTAGCACGTCCTCACTTCTAAGGATCAATGCCAAGAAATCAAGATTTCAAATACAAGCAAGTTCGAGCCATTTCAATGAGAAGATTTCCAAGAAGATGGAGAAAATTTATGAAGATGAAGCAATTTGGGAATATGAGCCATCACAATCAACTAAGGGCTTGATTATGATGAGTATTAAGAGATCTCTCTCCATCACCAAGGAATTGATCAAGTCTTCAAGATATACATGTTGAGGTGGCGCCCACTCATCTTTAACCAATTAGAGGATCTCAGTTCCACATGTCCAAGTTCATCCAATCAAATTGTTCCAAGTGTACATGTGGAATTCACTTAATGTCTCTACCTAGCCAATTTTCTTATTGATTCTCAAAGCAATGTAATTTTCTCATTGGCCTGCATAGTGGTACTTTATTACAAATGGATAAGCATTTAATGTTTGTTAGTGGTAGTTGTAACAATCCTAATTAGGGCTTTGTTGGATAAATATGGGTCGTTGTTCTTAAATCAATCTTGGCCATTCATTTTTATTGAGCTCCTTATATAAAGCTTGCTCCTCTCATTTGTAAAAGGGAAGATTTGGAGATATTGTTGCCTAAATGCTTCCAAGATAATTGCAAGTTCAGTGTTGATTTCATGATGGATTGCTTAAGCTATTTTGGAGTATTGCATGGTTTCCTACATTCCTCATTTAGTTTAAATTTGCTTATGTTGAGTAGAAGTTAAAGTAGTTGAAGTAAAATAGTTGGATAGTTTAATGAAAGATATTGTTGTTGTTGAAAGCATGGTGAAACTAGTGTCCATACCTTTTGGTGCTTGTTGATTGCAAGTATCAGTGTAAGGTTAGTTTGGGCCCTAGTTGCAGACACTTCTCTTCATTTACTTAATGTTCTCTGATTTGCATTATTTATGGTTTTGATGAGCATAAGTGGTTTGAAAATCATACTTTCACCCTCCTATGCGTAGTTGATCTGGCGAAGCAAGGACTGATTTGGTCACACCACAACATCAACATTGTCTTGCATTAGTTGAGTAAGACTTATAAGTAGTTTAGATCTCTAAACCCTCATTCTGTGTAATGTCCCCAATTTTAATAAAGTAAATTAAATTAATTAATTAAGTGGTCCCAAAAATTAAATAATATTATAAAGGGCTTCTTTAATTAATTAATTTAGTTATAAAATAAAAGAGGGCCAAAATAATAATATAATAAATAAAGTATGTCGACCTATTTGTAACCCTTCGGGAAACTTCTACAAGCCCTTTATAAGGTCGTGTTGGCATTGTAGGAAGGCTTCGTGGATTTTATATTTTCTTTGTATTTGCAAATTCCAGTTGGAGTTTAGCTTGTTTTCTGTTTCGAAGGTGCAAGATCCTCCCTACTCTGGCACTTGCAGTTTCGGTGGGAATCATCCCTCACCCTATTATGCTTGTGAATCTCAATTACGGTAATCACGAATATATTTTGTATGAAATTCTATATTTGTTCCTCTGTGCGATTATCTCCATTATAACTGTGCAATTTATCAAACCTTGTGTCCGGATTTGGCATAAATCGATAGCACTAAGTTCCTTATCTTGTCTGCATTCGTGTCTACGTTTGCGTTCGGAGGTGTGCCGTGTCTGCATCCGGAGGTGTGCCTTGTCTGCGTACGATGAAAGGAAGGCCGTATGGTGAAGGACCTGTGTTGGTCGTATGGGGGTGGTTTGTGCTGTCCGTGCGTGGTGGTCTTGACCATTCAGGGAAGTGTCGTAGGCCGTACAGGACATTACAATGGTATCAAAGCCAAAATCCTGCCAGCCTGTGGAATGCTTTGGATGATTACAGAAATAGAAGAAAGGGATAATGAAATTGCTGCCACTAAAATCACCAAGTGGTATAACCAATATCAAAAGAGGAAGAATCTTCTGACATTTGAAGAATGTCTACTTCTGATAGGAAAAAGTATACCTGTGCATGAGGAGGTAATCAAGATCTTTGATGAATACTCAAGTGAACCTGAGGAGATCATGGCTACCGAATCCTTTGATAGGTACAATGTAAGGAAAATAAAAGAGGAGTTGGATCCGTAATTAGGAACTCAATCAGAACAAAGAAATATGAAGACAAGTTCACATGTTCACCCTAGCTACAGGAGGATTTGGACAAGCAAGAATCAACAATTGTCCCTTCAAAAGTAATACATCCAAATTTTCGAGGCAACCAAAAAGGTGAAGAAGATGCTTGCACAAATTTCATTTAACCAACTCTCGTCGATCAACTTGTTGGAAATACAGGCTCTATCAGTGATCCTTCAAATGAGCAGGCTCTACCAGTGGTTGATTAGTTTCATGGAGATGCAGACTCTATCGATGATCCCTTGCAAGAGCAATCTCTACGGTTCGTCGAATTTGGAGTTTACCCTTTGGCTAGGCATGGGACATGCATGATTGCCATCTCTCCATGTGTGTGGCTTCCTCATGGAAACAACAAGTTGTACCTAAGCTATGAGATGCCAGAAGAGAATGATGGGCATGGTAGCATGAAGGCTTTGGATCTGAGCATTGATGTGTTTTATGATTGGCTTCACTAGGATCTTGATGACTCCAGGCATGGCAATGTTTATAGCAGAGGGGAGTAGCAGAAGCTTGATGGATATTTACTCTTGTCGCCTACATCCAAGTGTGTGTGTTTGATCATGATGCAACATGGAGATTTCAACGAGTATGGCTACCAACGTCCACGCTTGGTTTGAGATCCTGGAGTTTGCGGATTGCTTGAGGACAAGCAATCTTTGGGCCGGGAGGACTGTAATGTCCTCAATTTTAATAAAGTAACTTAATTAAATTAATTAATTAAGTGGTCCCAAAAATTAAATAATAGTATAAAGGGCTTCGTTAATTAATTAATTTAGTTATAAAATAAAAGGGGGCCAAAATAATAATATAATAAATAAAGTATGTTGGCCTATTTGTAACCCTTCGGGAAACTTCTTGAAGCCCTTTATAAGGCCATGTTGGCATTGTAGGAAGGTGTTATAGATTTTATATTTTCTTTGTATCTGCAAATTCCAGTTGGAGTTTAGCTTGTTTGCCGTTTCGGAGGTGCAAGATCCTCCCTACTCTAGCACTTGCAGTTTCAGTGGGAATCATCCCTCACCCTATTCTGCCCGTGAATCTCAGTTATTGTAATCACAAATATATTTTGTATCAAATTCTTTATTTGTTCCTCTGTGCGATTATCTCTATTATAACTGTGCAATTTATCAAACCTTGTGTTCGGATCTGGCATAAATCGATAGCACTAAGTTCCTTATCTTGACCGCGTTCGCATTCGTGTTAGTGCCCGTGTTTGCGTTTGCGTCCGCGTCTGTGTCCGTATCCATGTCCGCATCCGCATCTGCGTCCGCACCCGCATCCGCGCCCGCGCCTGTGTTCATATCCACGTCCATGTCCGCGTCTGCGTCCGGAGGTGTGTCTTCCCCACAGGTGTGCCTTGTTTGCGTTCGGAGGTGTGCCGTGTCTGCGTCCGGAGGTGTGCCTTGTTTGCGTACGGTGAAAGGAAGGTTGTACGGTGAAGGATCCGTGTTGGTCGTGTTGGTTCCCAAAACCACAGATTGGAATCCTACGAGTCTTGCCAACTCGATGCTGGGATATCCAATCAGTTCTGGCCAACGTGACAAGGTCAATCAATTTGACCTTTTGCACTTTTGGCTCTGCAAAGCCAAGGCGGGTACACCTGATCCTGAACCAAAATATTTAGATCCAAGATGCTTATAGCAGATAAATCAGAATATAAATGCAACGAAAATTTCCTAGATGGCAAGAAGATGGAAGTCTTTCAATTTGCACAATTATGCGAAAATCACCGAAATGACGCCAATCTTTGCAACTTCAGAGATAACTTCAAAAAATAATGTTTCAAACTTGTGGATTCTAAATTGAAAAATAAAGACATGATTATATGAGATGGTTATGAATTTAAAAAAAAAATATAAATATACTTTTTCTTCAAAGGAAAGATATGAAATATTTGCAAATATCTCGATTGTGAATCAATATAACACAAATAATAAATGAACCAGTGCCTAAAACGAAAGGGCAAATAGAGTCGATACTATAAGTTTTTTACGTACAACTTTATAAAATTATCTGCACTTATACCATGAACAATTTTATTATCAACATGCAAAGGATCAGATAAATATGCAATCTTAATTAAGTCCAGATTGCAATTTAACTCCTATGGTAAGGAGACAAACTGGACATAGATTAAGGAAAGAACTTTATATTTCACTATATCTATTATGCTCAAACTTAAGATGCTGTAAATGATCCTATCACAATCTGATATTTAAATATTCACAGAATTATAAATGTTTATAAAGGACGAAATTTATCAGTATTTTCAACTGTAATGCTTTATATAAACAAATAAGACGAAATGCTTACTGGTTATGCCAAAATGGAAAAAAGCAACAAAGATACTTGAATCTGAAGATTGTAGTCCTGTATTATTCCTCAAAATTGGCATATAAATATTTTGTTTGCTGTTGATGATGATCCACAATCATAGAATTACAAAGATTCAGCCGTCATCCGTTGAAAAATAAAATACATTAAGTTAGCATATACAATCTCCTTTATGTCAGAGAATTGTCAGAGAGTCTCTCCCCTTTGATTTACATCTTATATTTATATGTGGATGTAAAGATATCAAAACCGAATTTGAAGAGACACACCGCTTCAGATTTCTTAATTTAATTTCAATTGAATATTTACAAGGTATGTTACGATTACTTAGAATGAAAGTGGGAGTGGGTGACGGTTTTGTCTTCCTCGTTTATTTAAATGATGTAGGCCAATCGTTCCTTGGTGTCACTGAGCCATGCATAATTTTCATATAAAAAACCGCACCGCTTCCTCCTTAGCGCATATTTGATCACTTTGGTGTGAAAAAGCTTGACACTCGTGCCTCAGACTTGTACTATTACAACTTTGATTCAATCATTTATTCCGTGATATATGAGAGCGCTGGAAATGTTATGACATGTGTCTACACAAATCTCTCTTCCTCCATGCGTACATTTTCCTTGCCTCCATGGTGTTTATTCATCCTGCAATAAACATAAAACAATGTTAGATACCTACAACTGGTGAGTAATGGTATGTTCAAGGGTGCATCTGACTTAAAAGATTGTATCGAGAGGATTCAATTCTGACGCCTGTGAATGATTTAACGCTTTAATTGTATTTGGAGCATGTTTAGATCCATCATTCATATCTCGGAAATGCACTCAAATGGCCATGTTCAAGAACATCTGTGTTTCCTCACGTTACAAATCTTGGATGATTGCCTTTGAAACATATATCTCTGTGCCGTTGTCTGATCTAGTTCAACGTTGGAAATAACAATCCTCCTTGAATGTTTCACTTCATCACTGGGCATAATAGACAAAAAACTCTGTCGCTCTGGATGTAAAGCTAATCCTTTGATATCCAATACACTATCGTGTAACCATTTGCATATGTCATTTTAATATAGCAATTCCGATGATGAATCCTGTGAGTATATCTTATGCAATTGACACAGGCTTTTTATTTTTATTTTATGCTTAATGCTCATAGCTTTCGTATGGATGCTACAGGTATTTCCAGAATTCCATGGGGCTTCCAAATTTCCAACGAAAACTTTAGAACTGTTTCCCGAGAAAGCAAAACATGATGCAAACTTTCAGTTGTGTCACCTTGTAGCACGAAACATCCCTGCAGTTGTCACCTGATGAGTCCAAAGTGAGTAAAATATGACACTTGCCTGTTCTGGGATCATATAACATTTCTGTATTATCTATTGTCTCTCTTAGACCCCATGATTCATGTGCAGTGTGGCCACTCATTTTATCATATAAAACAAGATCAATCTGGGCCAATAATATACAAATTGCTATTTAATAGATATTTCACATTGCAATGAATACGTGAAATGGACATATAATATTAATCATAATAAGAAAGTTAGAGAAAAAGCTTTAAAATGGAAGCCTAAATTTGCAAAATATAGGACTCCATCAGTGGCTCTTATTGGGGACACATGTTCCTTGCGAGCGTGATGAGTATCCCAACTATCTCTAGATGAAGCAGACCTACAAAAGATAAAACAAAAACAACAATTAGTTCATGTAACCATATCCAAAAAATTTAAAAAAAATGTAAAGGGAAAAGCAAAAGGGAAAGAGAAACCCCCTGAATATCTTCATGAGAAGAATGGCTTCAGGTATTGCCCATGAACTGAAAAATCCTGCATTCGACCATTGGTATCCTGCAGAAAATAAGAATGCTCTCCTGATTTTTCTAAAACAATGAATGGCCCTAACCACAAGGCCTTAAATTTTCCATGCTTACCTTTATCTTGATTTTTGGTGCTCCATTTTAAAACCTAATCACCTACCTTGAATGATATATTTTGAGTCCTTTTGTCGTGGAGAAATTTAACTTGCTTTTGCTTGGTGATGTTTTGTTCTTGAGCGCATCTCGTGATTTCATCAAGCTCAACCAGTGCATTTAACCTTTCTTCCATGAAGTCAATATCTTCTAACTGCTCTTCAATGATGAACTTATAAACCGAAAGTAAGTTGTTTAAGGGTAGCCTTGCTTCCTTGCCATATACCAAGTTGAAAGGGGAGAAACCAGTAGACTTCTTCACTGTGATCTTGTCAGCCCATAAAGCTAAATTCAATTTAGAATCCCTAGCACACTTGTTATTATCTAACATCCTTCTGATAATCTTCAAAATATTCTTGTTGCTGGACTCAGCGTGTCCGTTTCCCTGGGGGTGATAAGGAGATGAATACGACATGGTTATGCCATATTTCCCACAAAAATAAAAAAACTCTTTTGATCTGAAACACATACCGTTATCTGCAATAATCTTTTTAGGGACTCCAAACCTAGCTATAATATTTTCCATTAAGAACTCAGTCACCACCTTGCTTGTGGATTGCTTGGTAGGTATGGCTTCAACCCATTTTGTGAAGTAGTCAGTAGCCACCAAGATCCAACTATGTCCCCCACTTGACTTATCACTAATCTCTCCAATAAAATCAATTCCCCACATCTGGAAAGGTTCTTCTGTTTGTAAAGTCTTTAGGGGAAGGGCACCATCATATTTTAGCTTCCCGAAAAACTTCTGACAAGCTTCACATTTTCTTACATAGGCATGACAATCCTTAAAAAGTTATGGCCAATAATATCCTGCATGTAGGATCTTATGTGCTATTGTTTTGGCTGAAAAATGAGTACCACAAGATCCTTCAAGCATTTCCTTAAGAACAGTCTCAGATTGATACATATCTAAACAAAAGAGTAAAACTCCATCTCTATTCTTCCAATATAGATCACCCCGAATTAAGACATATTTTGTAGCTTGAAGTTTAATAGTTCTCTTTTGGTTGTCATTCAAGCTATCATTATACTTCATATGTTTCAAATAGTAAATGATATCACTGTACCAAAGGCATTTTTCAATACTAACTTCAGTGTGCTCAAAATGAATCTGGTTTACCTGCGCAACTTCCAGATTTGCCTCTGCCATGAGTTTGGCTAAACCCTGCTCTCTTACCAATTTTGTGATCTGAACATCAATATTGAATTCCTGTATCTGATTTATCCATCTACATCTCCTTCCAGTAGTCTCTGATTGTTTGAAAATGTCTTTAACTGCAACATTCAGTACATATGCAATCACTTCTGCCCTAACTAGGTATGGTCTGAAGGATTTAACTGCCTTGACTAGGGCATAAGCCTGTTTTTCATTACTATCATAATTGAGCTCGGATGCTTGCAAACACTTACTGAAGAATGCAATCGGTTGCTCATGACCCTCTTCATTTTTCTGAAGCATAACTGCTGCTATAGTATGGTAAGATGCAAAGGAAAAAATCTGAAAAGGCTTCTTGAAGTCAGGAGACTTAAGCATTGGAGCCTCTTTGATGGCTTTCTTTATTGTTGTAAAAGCCTCTATAGCTTCATTGTTCCATGTTAGCTTAGCCCCCTTTTTTAACATCTTGGCAATTGGTTTGATGATTTCTGCAAAGTTGGAAACAAACCTCCTCACAAAGTTAATTTGGCCAAAGAATGACTGGATAGCTTTTACTGTCTTGGGTATTTGAATATTATCAATTGCAGCCACTCTTTCCGGATCAATCCTAATACCTTTTGACACAATATACCCTAAAAGTTTCCCTTCTGTAACTCCAAAATGACATTTTTTGGGATTAAGAGATATTCCATACTCAAGGGCTCTTTTAAAATTTTTCTTTAAGTGTCCACAATGGTCTTCTTCTTTTTTAGAGTAAGCAGTAAGGTCATCTTGATATACAACTAAAATGAAATCAATTAATCCTTCAAATGCAACATCCATTGCTTTCTAAAAAGTAGCCCCTGCGTTAGTTAAACCAAAAGGCATCCTGGCATAAACGTAAGTACCCCAAGGCGTAGTGAATATTGTCTTATACTCTTCTGATTCTCACCTGGTTGTATCCCGAGAATCCATCCATCTTTGTTTATAACTCATTCCCAGTTACCTTTTGCAACAAAATCTCCATATTAGGTAAGGCATAATTATCCTTTAGAGATGACACATTAAGATTTCTCAAAATCAATGCATAGTCTGATGTCACCGTTTTTCTTTCTAACAAGGACAAGATTGGACACCCATGTTGAATGCCTAATAGGCTTGATAATCCCAACATCTCTTAGTTTAATTAACTCTTCCTTCATCTTAGGTGCTAAGGTTGGATTAATAGGCCTTTGTCTTTGCCTAAAGGGTTTTGCATCAGGTTTTAAAGGTATCTCATGCTGAAACAAATCCTCTATGTAGGCTTTTAATTCATTATAACTCCAAGCAAAGACATGCCTATACTTTCTTAACAAAGAGATCAAATCAGACCTTATTTTAGAGGATAATTTCTTACCAATGAAAACATCCTTAGGAGCATTCTCAGTTCCAAGATTAATTTTTTCAATATCACTTTGAATTTTAGTGGATTTGATAGGTTTGAAACTTTCTTGCTCATCAAAAATCCTTTCTAATGCTACCAAACCTTTAGGTATCTTATTTGTTTTGAGCTGAATCACTTCCTTACCAAATAAGACTTCCTTACCATCTTGAACTTCCACATACCCGTTCCAGTCTATATTCTGATCCTCATAATTCTCTTCACATGCTAAAAATATGAGAAGATCCTTATCATCTTCAAATACCTGCCAATTCTGCACATTATCAAGTATTGATGGCCTGTTCTTCATTTCAACTTGCACAATCTCATCAAGTGGAAAATCATTTTGCCTAATGGCTAAATTAGCCATTAAATCAACAAGAAATTATTTGATCTATCTACCCACTTAATAGAAAATCCATCATATGATTCAATTAAATCCCAAACATAATTTCTATATTGTTTTAACCTTGGATTCCTTGTTGAGAATTTACTTATAATCCAAGAGACAATTAAATCAGAATCTCTTATAGCAGAAAGCATCTTAATTCCATACACTTCTGCAATATTTAATCCAATGACTAATGCTTCATATTCTGAAATATTGTTAGTACATTCAAAATTTAGCAAAACAGAGTATTTGAAAGTTTTACCAGATAGCGATATAAAAATAACACCAGCCCCATTACCGTCTTTGTTGCATGCCCTATCGAAGTACATCTGCCATATATCTTCATGGTTTTCCTGCACATGTACTTCAATAGGATCAATAATTTTTAATGCTGGTTTAGAGACACTTACTTGGAAATTGTCCATATCTGACTGGCAAAAGTTAATGGTAGAATCAAAATTGAAATCCTCGACCAAGTAAGAAGACCTTGGCTCTCTCTCAATTTTGATCTCTTTCCCACCAACAGGTATAGTGGCATAAGATAGATCCGGTTGAACATGTCCTCTGACTAGATTTGACCATTGTCTAGACAACAACATGCCATAATTTGTAGGAATTTCTACAACAATAATGTCAGTTCTATATGC
This sequence comes from Thuja plicata, assembly GCA_018584345.1. Classification (NCBI taxonomy): domain Eukaryota; kingdom Viridiplantae; phylum Streptophyta; class Pinopsida; order Cupressales; family Cupressaceae; genus Thuja; species Thuja plicata. Next base: position 324,983 of record MU224772.1, on the reverse strand, counting down.
AACTTGTGGATATGCAGGAAATCTAAATTCAACATCTTTTATAATACCAACTACAGAAACTGATTTATTATCCATTGCATAACATTTTCCATAAGGTGTATCAACTTTTAAGCCAATTCTTTCATTACATCAGCAGACATAATATTAACTACTGCTCCCGAATCAATCATGTAATTTTTGACTAACTTATCATTAATCAACAAAGTTAAATAAAAAGGATGAACTTGATTAGGATTTTTATTCAATGTAGTTCCTAAATACACAATTGGAGGTTCATCATTATCCTTTATATCATTTTCATCTTTTAATTCTTCTACACTAGATAAAATCTTCATAGTCTCCTTCCTGTAATCAGGGAATTTCATTATCTCCATTAGTGGAACAGAAATCTTTCCCTGAGATAATGCATGATTCATAAAAGAATGACAATTAGAAACTTGCTTACCATAGTTCAACTTATTTGGTGCCTTGGATAATTTAGAAGGCTGCACTATATCCACCTATTTGCTTTGAGCTTGACTGTTAGCCTTCCTTGATGTATACGCTTTAATATTTTCTTGTTGCGGAACTTTGGCAAATATACCGGAAGGATTACCTTGATCTATGTTCATGGTCTTGTTCCTTCGTTGATATGTAAGCTTGGCCTGCTCAACTGCTGCAATAGCATAGGCTCTCTTTTCTTCGTTAGTCAGCCTCCTTAGAGTAGATGCTTCTTCTTCATCCAAAAACACTTGTTGCACATGATGTTGCTGATCCATCCTTCTTGAATATGAATCTGAAATATGTTCCTCATCTGAGTAATCTTCGTTATCTCTACCCCAAAAAGGTTCGGATGACAAAGCATTTATGGTATGCCGACCTTCCATCTTTTGACTTTCTTCTTCTAGAATAGATTGTGCAACAATGCAATAATTAGATGCATGAGGTAGTTTGCATACTTCGCACCACGGCCCATCTTCTACCATGTGGTTTACTTTCCATCTTTCCAATTAGTATGATAAGGCATATCCTGTAGTCTTGGTCTATCATTTCTGTGGAATGGTGGCCTTTCATTTCTACTTTGCTTTGATGTCATGTCTTTTAACATATTCATAATCTCTTTCAATTCATCTTTTTTTGGGATTTTAGGATTATAGAGCTTTACATCATCCCTCTTGCTCACTCTGCCAGCTGCCTTTTTATCATTTTCTATTGTCATGGCTATCTTGAAAGCTTGTTGTAAAGAACTAGGTCTATGAGATCTTATCTCATAATGTGTTTAACTATCAAATGCACTGAGATAAAAATCAATTAAGAAAGAATCAACTGGCCTGATTTCTCTTGGGATTCTATTCAATACCTTATTGAATCTTTTGTTTACTTCTGAAACTGATTCATTCATATTCCTTTTGATACTTGTCAACTCATGTGAAGCAAATGAAGTATCATTATGGTCTCCAAATTGTTCAATAAATTGATCAGCAAAATCACACCACCCAGTTATAGATCCATCAGGAAGATTTCTATACCATTCAACCGCATCATGTGTTAAGGACTGAACAAAAAGCTTCATGAGAACATCCTCATGATTCCCATCCATTTCTTCAATAGTACCCTTCAATTTGATGACATGTTGTTCGGCAGAATCAGTCCCATCACCGGAGAATGTTTGCCCTCCAGGGTAAATTGGATTTAACAGAGACATACACAAAGCAAAGTATTTAACAGAGAAAGTATAACAATATTATATTCATTGATTCATCACCATGTACAAAGTATTTCATATATCATAATCCGCGCCCCCTTACTGAAGAGAGAGATGCATACATATAGTGTCCGAGGGGATACGAGGCGAACCGTCGCATCCGTGTAACTCCCTAGGACGGACTAACCGTCTAACTACCAATTTACCGGACAACAAAGAACTTTGGAATAACAGTCCTCAACTCATTGGAAATTGGATTTGGGTATCCTCTTATTCCATCAAAATCCTATTGTCTATACCTTTCAATAACCATTGGCTGCCTTACAATATGATTTCTGGCTCCTAGATGATGCACTCTGGGATCTTGGTTACGGTGAGCAGCACCTCCCATACCTCTATACCCTTGACTCCCATTCTTAGGATTTCTCAAATTTGCACCTCCATGAGAAGGACCAGCATTTTGTGAAATGCCCCTGTCATGTTGCCTTGAATTTCTGCTATGCTGACCCTGACCAAGGTGTCTCTCAAAGCCTTCACTCTGATCTATCCTTCCATTTCTAGCATCTGTGCAATCAAACAAAGGGTTAATGCGGCTTGTAGCATAAAATGGATCTGCTTTTTTTCTGTGTGGGGAATTATACTTAGGAATTCTATTTGCCCCTTTTTGATCAAAATTTTCTTCTTTTCCTTTATCTTCCCTCCACTTTCCTTGTTTTTGATTTTCTTCATTGTTTGTTCTTTCTCTTGGGGATATAATTTGTTCTCTTATTATTCCCATCCTTTCAAGGACATAATCTGGTTGTCTCCTCAGAACCTTTACCATTTTATCATCTTGGTATGAAATATTAGCCATTTTCTTTAAAATTTCATCCCACTGTTGAAATTCTTCATCCTCTTCCTTTTCTACCCGCGTTATTTCACATTGAGGTTCTTGTTGAACATCAGGGATTTGGAAGAAAGGATTGAAGTTCTCATCCTCCTTTTCAAGACTATTATGGTTTGAGTTAATTCCTTCATTACGAGTGTTTTGCTTATTGACTCTTTCTTGGAAATTTATATGCCCTGAATAGATCATGTTTGGTTCCTTACTATTGTTCTTTCTTTGCTTCTTTTCAAAATTTAACTGAGTCAGATTATTCTGTCCTTTACTTACTGACCTCCTTCCCCACATAAACATAGAAAATAAATTATATGTCTTTGTTCACTATACACATCAATTGATCATCCACAAAATAACATATTAATCATAGTCGCCACCCTCTTTAAGGGAAATGAAAATAATTGATTTGGGTTCTTCCTCAGCAAAGTATATGCCACAAAAATCTGAAAAGAAGCTCTTTTAAATATATAAATCTGAAACAAAATCAAAACTTTAATAGGAGTGAGAAGTTCTATTATATCAGATTTAAAAGCTTTTAATGATGTTACTTATATATCCACTTTTATGCTGAAATATAAAATCAGAATCTCTCAAAATCTGAGTAATATCAATTATCAAGATGCTTTAATAAAAGGGACAGGATTAAATGCTGAATTAAAATATCAGTTCTAAACAAAATCTGAATTATGAAACTCACCACAATGTCTAAAAAAAAATGAATCTCTATGCTGGTCTAAAAACATAAAACTTGTAAAGTTTACTTGCAACTCGTCCCTAGTAGAGTCGCCAATCTGTTGGTTCCCAAAACCACAGATTGGAATCCTACGAGTCTTGCCAACTCGATGCTGGGATATCCAATTGGTTCTGGCCAACGTGACAAGGTCAATCAATTTGACCTTCTGCACTTTTGGCTCTGCAAAGCCAAGCTGGGTACACCTGATCTTGAACCAAAACACTTAGATCCAAGATGCTTATAGTAGATAAATCATAATATAAATGCAACGAAAGTTTCCTAGATGGCAAGAAGATGGAAGACTTTCAATTTGCACAATTATGCGGAAAGCACCAAAATGACGCCAATCTTTGCAACTTCAAAGATAACTTCAGAAAATAATGTTTCAAACTTGTGGATTCTGAATTGAAAAACAAAGACAAATGATTATATGAGATGGTTATGAATTTAAAAAAAATATATAAATATACTTTTTCTTCGAAGGAAAGATATGAAATAATTGCAAATATCTCGATTGTGAATCAATATAACACATAATAAATGAACCAGTGCCTAAAACGAAAGGGCAAATAGAGTCGATACTATAAGTTTTTTACGTACAACTTTATAAAATTATCTGCACTTATACCATGAACAATTTTATTATCAACATGCAAAGGATCAGATAAATATGCAATCTTAATTAAGTCCAGATTGCAATTTAACTCCTATGGTAAGGAGACAAACTGGACATAGATTAAGGAAAGAACTTTATATTTCACTATATCTATTATGCTCAAACTTAAGATGCTGTAAATGATCCTATCACAATCTGATATTTAAATATTCACAGAATTATAAATGTTTATAAAGGACGAAATTTATCAGTATTTTCAACTGTAATGCTTTATATAAACAAATAAGACGAAATGCTTACTGGTTATGCCAAAATGGAAAAAAGCAACAAAGATACTTGAATCTGAAGATTGTAGTCCTGTATTATTCCTCAAAATTGGCATATAAATATTTTGTTTGCTGTTGATGATGATCCACAATCATAGAATTACAAAGATTCAGCCGTCATCCGTTGAAAAATAAAATACATTAAGTTAGCATATACAATCTCCTTTATGTCAGAGAATTGTCAGAGAGTCTCTCCCCTTTGATTTACATCTTATATTTATATGTGGATGTAAAGATATCAAAACCGAATTTGAAGAGACACACCGCTTCAGATTTCTTAATTTAATTTCAATTGAATATTTACAAGGTATGTTACGATTACTTAGAATGAAAGTGGGAGTGGGTGACGGTTTTGTCTTCCTCGTTTATTTAAATGATGTAGGCCAATCGTTCCTTGGTGTCACTGAGCCATGCATAATTTTCATATAAAAAACCGCACCGCTTCCTCCTTAGCGCATATTTGATCACTTTGGTGTGAAAAAGCTTGACACTCGTGCCTCAGACTTGTACTATTACAACTTTGATTCAATCATTTATTCCGTGATATATGAGAGCGCTGGAAATGTTATGACATGTGTCTACACAAATCTCTCTTCCTCCATGCGTACATTTTCCTTGCCTCCATGGTGTTTATTCATCCTGCAATAAACATAAAACAATGTTAGATACCTACAACTGGTGAGTAATGGTATGTTCAAGGGTGCATCTGACTTAAAAGATTGTATCGAGAGGATTCAATTCTGACGCCTGTGAATGATTTAACGCTTTAATTGTATTTGGAGCATGTTTAGATCCATCATTCATATCTCGGAAATGCACTCAAATGGCCATGTTCAAGAACATCTGTGTTTCCTCACGTTACAAATCTTGGATGATTGCCTTTGAAACATATATCTCTGTGCCGTTGTCTGATCTAGTTCAACGTTGGAAATAACAATCCTCCTTGAATGTTTCACTTCATCACTGGGCATAATAGACAAAAAACTCTGTCGCTCTGGATGTAAAGCTAATCCTTTGATATCCAATACACTATCGTGTAACCATTTGCATATGTCATTTTAATATAGCAATTCCGATGATGAATCCTGTGAGTATATCTTATGCAATTGACACAGGCTTTTTATTTTTATTTTATGCTTAATGCTCATAGCTTTCGTATGGATGCTACAGGTATTTCCAGAATTCCATGGGGCTTCCAAATTTCCAATGAAAACTTTAGAACTGTTTCCCGAGAAAGCAAAACATGATGCAAACTTTTTAGTTGTGTCACCTTGTAGCACGGAACATCCCTGCAGTTGTCACCTGATGAGTCCAAAGTGAGTAAAATATGACACTTGCTTGTTCTGGGATCATATAACATTTTTGTATTATCTACTGTCTCTCTTAGATGACCCCACGATTCATGTGCAGTGTGGGCACTCATTTCATCATATACAACAGGATCAATCTGGGCCAATAATATACAAACTCCTATTTAATAGATATTTCACATTGCAATGATTACGTGAAATGGACATATAATATTAATCATAATAAGAAAGTTAGAGAAAAAGCTTTAAAATGGAAGCCTAAATTTGCAAAATATAGGACTCCATCAAGTCATATGGGGTTGGTTTGTGTTGTCCGTGCGTGGTGGTATTGATCGTTCAGGGAAGTGTCGTAGGCTGAACGGGACCTTACATTCTGTTTGCATTTTATTTCAAGTTGTCGTTACGATTAGTTTGAAGAGCTCAATTGCTATATCATTCGCATTCAAGAAGTTGATAGATCCTCCACAAAATAGCTAACGTAAGTCCCCAAGTGATTACCAACAAATCACATCACAAAATCTAGTTAAATCCAACATTAGAAGCAACCTTGAGGTTGTCTTAGTTCATCACACATTGTCACATGTTTAGCATCTAAACTTCCTTATTTAAGAGAGGATTCGATATTTGGTCTTCTATCCTAGGATACTAAGTGTTTCCTCCTGCATGTTGGCGTAGTCACAAAACTCATAACAATAGGTCCCTCTGTTGCCATCTCATTTTCAACCTATGAAGAGCCATCATTTTTGTTCAAACCTTAAGAACAATTTGTTGCCTCTACTCATAAGAGATCAAAGGGACCATTGAAATGACATTTCATAACAAATCTAGAGAGATTGCTGATCAACATATAACAAGATTCGTCTTCGTGAATGGATTGACATTCAATGTTTTTATCACTCACCATATTGGAAACAAATGGTGAAGTAATTAATGAGGCTCTGAAACATACAAGCGCTTGGGTTTTGAGAAGGTGTGTAGCACCTTATAGGAAAAAGAAAAATTCAATGAGGACCCCTTGAAGTCCATAAGGGATTCAACCCATAAGGGATTCATGGGACAAAACAAGGGTGTCCATCGTTTCTGATGGGTGGAAAGATGCAAAAAATCATCCATTGATCAATGCTATTGCAATGCCCCCTAAAGGGGCAATGTTTTTGAGAGCAATGAGGAAGTGGGCCCTCAAAATGTTGTGCAAGTTATAGGAGACAATGTTAAAAATTCTAGAGTGAGTAGGTAACTGGGATCCATGTCAATGATTCCATCAAAGGGCTTGACATCATCATTCACTACTTTGACTTTTGTGAGCAAACTTTGAGCATGACACTCTTTGGCATGTTGGTCTCTTCTTGCTTGACCTTCTACTCTAAATCCTCAATGGTTTTGGCATAGCATTAGGCCTCTCCCATCTTCTAAATTGCCATCAACGTTCAATTTGAATTGGATGGTTGGTCAAAGGGCATTTTTGTATTTGAGGACTTGATGTTGCTTCAACTCAAATGAGCCCAACTTTGCATAGAGCTCGAGTGAGTCATTAGTGTAGTTTTGGACTGATTGGTCACGTGCTCATTGCAATTGTGACCACTTCATGTATTAGTTTTAATAAACATCTTAAGGATAATACTCTCTCTTGAAGGCTTGCAAGACGTGCTCCAAGGTTTTTTCAAATTTTCTCTTTGTTTGTTCCTCTTCCAAAAGTGCATGGGCTTGTGACCAATTTTTGATAGGTGAAGAAATCTTCAAGAGAACACTCTAATCTTCTCTTAATTAGACAAATCATTCATGAAAAAGTAAGAATCTTAATGATCCAACCACCTATCTACAACATCAATATTGGGCTTACCCTCAAACACAAGAATGTCTAGGTTTACTTGAAACCTAAGGGGGGCTTGCAAATGAAAATCTTTGCTTGATGACGAGGTCGATGGAACCGCTTGTTCAAGAACCTTAGTGATTTGATTGAACAAAGAACTTTTTCTGGTTCATGGGTGCTTCTTTAATTTTGCTCTTAATCATCATGTCTATCTCCTCTTTTGTTGGTTTGGTTGTTTTATAATGTGTCGAAAAGTAGTTTAATGCATCTTGAGGGTTGATGTTGAGGCCTAGGTTCTTTGAACATGTCCAATGGAACATGCAAGATGAAATCACTTTGATGTTATTGATCGGGGGCCCAATGTTTGAATCTTGGGGATAACTCTCTACATGAGGATCTAAATGAAGTTGACTTATGAGATAGAATAGAGAAATAAAAAGATATATTGAATCAAAATAATAAATGTATTATTATTTGATTGTCTATTTTGTACATGATAGACCCTTGAGAAAGGTGAATGGTTTCTATCTCCTATTATCTACCTATATGTTTGCTTGTATACTCATGTTTACAAGCTATGTTACAAAGTTATATATAGATTACAAAGATTTTGTTGTAGAGGCATGGAGTCACTAGGAAGTTGAATCGTCTGAACTGTTTCCTATATTTGACTATCGTCTCTTGACGGTTGTAGATTTGAACTGATTGTTGGCATGCACTTGATGAGGTGTTGAATGACTTGGCATACTGCGAGCCTCATGGTTGCCAACTTGGTCATTGCATCGACCACATTGCTCAATGTCTGTTGAGTCGCAATTAGAATGATGCAATAAGAAGCTTTTTGAATTGGAATACCTAAAATTGTATTGGATCTTGATGAATCTATGGTAAAAATGCTATTTGGATGAAGTATGTTTAATGTAGAAGTGTTTTTCTTTGTGTGAAATGCTTTGTACCATTGTTGGATTATATGCAACACTTGTTAAAGAATGTAGGTTGCTCTTGGTGTCACCACAAGCATCTAGGAGGCAGCCAGATGTATCACAGACTTCATGTTTAATGTAGAAGTGTTTGTCTTTGTGTGAAATGCTTTGTACCATTGTTGGATGATGTGCGGCACTTGTTAGAGAGTGTAAGTTGCTCTCGGTGTCACCACAAGCATCTAGGAGGCACTTTGGTGTATCACAGACTTATTGCAGATGTTATGTTTAATGTAGAATTGTTTGTATTCGTGGGAAATGCTTTGCACCATTGCTGGATTCTGTACAACAGTTGCTAAAGAGTGTAGGTTGCTCTTGGTTTTACCAAAAGCATCTAGGAGGCATTTTGGTATATTACAGACTTGAGAAGTAGCCCCATAGTTGCTGCAAGCCTTGAGAATGGTTTTTGATTTTACCATGAATACTGCTGTTCGTGAATCCTCTTAGATTAGGGATTTCATCTAGTCAAAAAGCATAAAAACTCTTTTCCCTTGAGAGCATAAACCACTAGAAAACATGTACAAATTATACATAACAAGTACATATTGTTTAGATTTGGTTAGTGTATTTTGTATGGATATTCTCATATTAATTCAAGGAGTGGGTCTGCCACACATTTGTTTTGTTTTTGTTATGTTAAAAGGTGTGAATCAAAACATTAAAATACAACACAGAACTTTTGATGAGTTAAAGAAGCAAATCGGTAATGCACCTGTATTGGCTTTATCCAATTTGCAACTTTCTTTTGAGGTTGAAATAGATGGAAGCAATATCCTATAGGAGCTGTTCTATTGCAATATTGAAGACCTATTCGTTACAATTCAAAATTATTTTGCCATTCTGCCCTTGGGTATTGCATTTATGACAATGAGTTGTACACATTGGTAGTTAAGAAGTATAAACATTTCTTGTTCATTAAATAAACTATAGTGCACATGGATCATCAACCACTATAGTACCTGTTACAATATTTCATTATTCATAAACGAGTAATTACAAATGGAGACGTAGTCTCCTTATTAAGATTTACAAAGACGAAGTTTCTAAACAAAACAATCGGTAACTAAGACCAAAAATAGAAACTAACTAACAAACTAAAGACTAACTAATTTGACCATTAAATAAACATTACAATATTATAATACCCTCCCTTAATGACCATCTACTAACTACCCTGCAAAATATTGTGCATGTTGTGGTCATAAATTCTTCAGAACATTCTGCTACTACTAAGACCCTCCCTGGATCTGCAGAATGCCAATGACCAATAGTAGCCAAAATCCATCCAGAAAAAAATAGAGAAGGCTGCCCCCTTCTTTAGAATGCTTTGCAACAAGAGACAAGAGCTTGCCATTGACTCTGCCACTGAGATGAGTTTGCCACTAAACCTCCCAGAATTTGCAAAACTTCTGACCAAAAATCATCACAAAACGTCTAACTTGATGTTGGATAACAAAGTTGTCCCTCCCTGTAGCCAGAGACACACCGAGAACAACAGCCACGATTTTGAGAAAAAATCAGAAAACCCTTTAAACTTTTGCAGATGAGCACGATGCCACAAAATAGACTGCCATAAAGTCAAATTTTGAGGAAAAAATGGCCAAACCCAAAATTTCAAATCATTGTTTTTTCAAAAAAAAAAAAAGGTAAAAACCCTAAAATAGGAACACCTGGCATAAAATACCATGCAAAGAAGCAACTTAACGAATTACGGAACCCAAAAATGATTTTTTAGGACAAAATCAAAAAAACCCAGAATAATTTTTTATGGACATAAAATTATAAAACCCTCTGAAAATTGTTTGAGGGAAAAAATTATGAAAACCCAACAAAAATTTTTGAAGGAGAAAAAAATATTAAAATCTCGCACACTAATTTTTTTAGGACTAAAATTAGAAAACCCATCAATAATTTTTTAAGGGACAACATTATAAACCCACCAATTAATTATTTTATGGGAAAAAATTATAAAACCCCTCATAGAAATCTTCACGCAACAAACCACTAGACTTCGTGTGGTAAAACAACACGTGTAAGCAACATGCAACTCACAAAATGCAAGTACATGCAACCCACAAAATTTGCAGACTTTTGCTCAAACCAGGAAATCATTTGAACAAAACCCTTGACCAGGCTCGCGATTTTCAGTAATAAATCTTCGAATCCACCAATGAATTTCCAAAGTCTCTTTTTCACTAAAAAACAATTTAAAAACTTCTGGAATAAATTCTAGGACACGAAGGCTACACATTTTTTATTAAAAAATATGTCAGATCTTAAAGAAACCCATTGACCCGCTCTGATACCATGTTACAATATTTAATTATTCATAAATGAGTAATCACAAATGGAGACGCAGTCTCCTTATATAGATTTACAAAGAGGAAGTTTTTAAACGAAACAATCTGTATCTAAGACCGAAAATAAAAACTAACTAATAAACGGAAAACTAACTAAGATGACCATTAAAGAAACATTACAATATTTTAATAGTACCTTCCAGCTCAAACGAAGCATCAGTAAGTGAGGTATTACAAATGGATGTGGTTTCTTTAAAAGTTCCAATTGATTATTGAATACAAAAAATGGGGCAACAAATAAACTTGCACATTTATTATTCAGGCCACCATTAATTTCAGCTATTTCTACTATATCTCTTCTCGAGGCATTTGGAAAAGAAGTTTATGTAGACGATTACGATTATGACAAGCATTTTGGGGAATTATATCAACAGTTAAGAGAATGTAAGCACGATATTTTTCAGCCAAAATCCGATTTTAGTGTAAAGGGTGGGCTACTCTTCAAGTGCAATTTGTCATGCATTCCAAAAGAGAGAAGAATGCTAAATTTTTAATAGAATCACATCCTTCTAGAATAACTGGTCATTTTTTTGGGTGACAAAAACTGTTTCCAACTTGCAGCATTATGTTTATTGGCCTTTATGGAAAAGGATGTCGCACAATTTGTTTGTAGTTGTAAGTTATGCAATGTAAGCAAAGCTAATAATTGGAAATTAGGATTGTGTCAGTTACTTTTAGTTTTTACTTGTTGATGGGAGAATATTTCAATGGATTTGGTTGGAGGGCTGCCCATGACAAGGAAAGGACATGATTATTTCTCTGTCATGGTTAACAAATTTAGAAAGATTTGGGTTTTAGCTCCATGTAAAACGTCTTTGACATGAAAGGATGCAGTTAATTGTTTTTTTGGCTAATGTTTGACGTTGGATTCACCTTGATTTGCCACAAAGTGTGATTTCAGATTGGGATTTGAGGTTTCTTGGTAAATTTTATGCACACTTTAGGAGAAAATGGATTCCAAGTTGAAAAGAATCACAATTTTCTGTCCACAAATGGATGGACAAACTGAGGTAGTTAATAGGAAACTGGTTCTTCTTCTTTATGTGCATAATCCAAAACATCTGAAGACATGGGATGAGAGCATAGCATGCACAGTCACATTCCTCCAATTAGATAGTGCATTCTTAAACAGATCTTTTGCCCTTTCAGACATGTTGTGGCATTTTACCTCTTAGCATGCTTGATGTGTTTGCAGAACAGCCATGCAAGAAAGGTAATAATGTTGACTCAGAGGTCAATAGGGCTGAAAAGTTCTTTTAGCATATCAGAAAAGTGCAGCTCTATGTGCAAGACAATCATAAGGACGACTGAGAGAAGTATAAGACATGATATGATCAACACCACACAAAATACAAATTCAAGGTGGGCAATCAAGTTTGGTTGTAGTTGAGCAAGGACAATCTTCATGGAGCGGCAATAAAGATGAAGTCTTTGAGGTATGGGCCTTTTTGAAATCTGTAGCAAGTCAATAAAAGTGCCTTTTGGCTTGAATTGCCACCATACATAAAATTGTATTTGTGGTTAAAATAGAAAGTTTATGATTCTTGAGCCATCAATGTTTGATGGAGAAGAAAAGTTTGTGTTACCATCAATGGACGATCTTAGTCTAGGTTCATTGGAGGAGCTTGAACAAGATGCAGTACATCAAAAGAAGAGGCAAAATGCAAGAAGCTGCGAGAAACATGGTTGGTTGGGTTGATGAACAACTTCCAACCAAAACAAAATAGTAACCTAAGGATGATTTTGGAAAGAAATTTCCACATCTTACGAGTCTTGAGCTTTTGGGGACCAAAAGCCTTGTAATTGGGGAGGATCAATCCAAAAATTGAGTCTTGGTCATAATTGAAACGTTGCTTTTTCTCCACTTAAGTTGAGTTAAATCAAGATATATTACCATGAGACATTTCTGCCATTTTGACACAATGAGAAGATGGTAAAGGGCTGATGAAGGCTTAGGATGATCTAGAGCATCTTGAGGCAGAAAAGTTTGTGTGCGGTTCCAAAAAACGATGATTTTAGCTAACAAATGCAGGATAGCTGCTGACACAGGGGGCGAATGGCTTGTTTTCTTTGCCGAACCGTTTGATTGCATCAATGATCAACTAAACTGCTCTGACAAATGACTGAAACTTGCAAGAAAATTACTAGCAAATCGATGAACATGTTTAGTTTGAATGTGGCATGTAATATAAAGGGTTGTGTTGTGAGGTTTTCACACCATCGCCCCATTGCGAATGGGGACCCCTCTTTTTACTTTAGCAGTAGGATTAGCGGTCTTAAGTGCTCTTAGATGGTCTTAGTTGGTGGTAATTTCCAAGTCTCCAAGTCCAAGAGATGAGTTTGAGAAACTTTGGCGTGCTGAGAAGTCAAGTTTGTCAAGGATATGGGTGAGAATTGGGCTAAGCTAGCTGGGAAAATGGGGATGAAATCAAAGGATTTGTGATGAAATGAGTTGGAACCTTTTGATAATCCTTGTTCTAGTTTCAATTTCGTCCTAGAAAGTCAGGAAAAGTTGTGGGATGTAACACTACTGAAGGCATGCTAAATCCTGAAATTTGGCTAAGTCTGGAATTTTTTGGAAACTCCCAAAATCTAAAATCTTTATTACAACTCCTATGAAGCTAAAACCTATCTCAAACATCCTGGTAGTATTTATATAAAATATAACTTAAAGTATAAGAAAGGAAATATATACTTAAATGTTATATTTTATATAAATCACTTCGCCCTCTGAGCTAATTTTTTTTGACTAAGTCTGAATGAAGAGAGAAAGAGGTGGCGGAATTCCTCTCAGCCCAGGAATTCCGCCCAAGGCCAATTCCTCTACTCTCAAAATCTTTGCCCAAGTGGAACACAATTTTTTGTTGAAGTCAAGCGCCCAAGTGATAATGATGATAAAATTGATGACCAAGAGGATGAAATGATGAAATTGTGAAGGCATGGTGGGATTCCTCTCAGCCGAGGAATTCTGCCCATAATCAATCCTCTGCTCCTAAAATCTCTGCCAAAGAAAAAACATAGTTTTCTTCATGAGATTAAGTGGCCAAGTCACAAGGTTTAAAAAATTGGTGATTAGGGGGTGAAAATAGTGAAGTAGAAAGGGCTAAGGATAAGATTTTTTTTGAGGCAAAGAAAGGGCATGCTAAGGATGGCGGAATTCCTCTCATCCATGGAATTCGGCCCAAGATCATTCCTCTCTCACCAAGTTCAACGCCCCAACAAGAAACACAAGTCCTGATCAAAATCAAATGCCTTAGTGGAGGATATATATAATCAATGAAGGAAAGAGGCAAATGTTGCAAGTTGAAGAAGTTTAAAGCAGTGTTACCCCAAGTTTTTGGGACGGGGATGGCAGGGGATAGGGGGATGGGTTTCCGGGACGACAATTTTTTTTGTCGATTTTGGGGACGACAGGGGATGGCAAAGGGGACGGCTATGTAAATATAGGGAAATTTTCAAATATATAAGAAAATTTGCAAGTATACATTACATTCATATGAAAATATGGACAATGCATGCCATTTAAACATCATATAACCTTAACAT
>MU224772.1:267991-288835 GCA_018584345.1 Thuja plicata | reverse complement strand
AGTAGTGTAAACACAAGTTAAGGGATGTGCAAATGAGAGGCCAAGCACCTCTATTTATTCACTTTTCTAAGAAGTCACTAAGAACTTCTAGAAGCATCCATTATAAAATCCCATTATAATGCACTTTTATATTAAAATAACTTTATAAAATAAAAAAGTGCAACTCAACTTAAAATTATAACATGTAGGCCCCGCATAACACATAATAATAAAAAGTAGGTTCAAAATCATCTCTCCAAGAGCAAATAAGACCATCCAATCTCCAAATAATCACCAAGATGACTCTCTCACCAAGACCATCTGCCTACGAGAGTCCATGATAGGCAAATCCACTGAAAAATATCATGTCACTAGAAAGGGGACATGACAATGCTGCAAGTTTTCTTTAAGAGCCACCAAAATATCCTTGCTTTGCTTGACCACATCTTTAGCACTGGGAACTCTACTATCTGAGAAGATCAAATCCACAAAAGAAGTAGCATCATAACCATAGAGTGCCTTGAATGGAGACATACCAATTGATATCTGGTGAGTGGTGTTGTAGCAATACTCCCCCAGACGTAACCACTTAATCCACTCTGTTTGTTGTCCTGTGATATAATTCCTCAAATAACCCTCAATCCGTTTGTGGATGGTAGATAGTGCTAGGTGTTAACTTTGTCCCTGTCAAACGAAAGAGTTCTTGCCAAAAGAAACTAAGAAATTTGCTCTCTCTATAGCTTACAATTGTTTTTGGCAAACCATGAAGTCTGAAAATCTCTTTGAAGAACAAATCTGCTACATGTGGTGCTTTAAATTATGAGGATATAGCATGAAAGTGAGCATACTTCGTGAGCCTATCTACTACCACATATAGACAATCCTTACCTTGGACTTTTGGCAAACCTGTAATGAAATCCATCGATATACTTTCCCGTTTCTGATTTGGGATGGGTAATGGTTGCAACAACCCTACCGAAAAAACACGCTCCACCTTATTTTGCTGACACTTCTTGCATTCCCTTACATGTTGCATTACATCCTTTTTTAGCCCTTTCCAAAAGAAACGCTTCCTTGTTTATATGTTCTGTAGAAACCCGGAAGGCCTATGAGTGGAGTGTCATGGGAAGCATTCAAAATCTTTTTCTTCATTTTGGAATCATCTATGAGATACACCTGTCCTTTGTATAGAATCAACTCATCAACCATTTTGAACCTATCATCTTGCACTTTGCACTTTGATTAATGATTTCCAATCAGCAGATATATCAGAAATAGTGTAATTGAGGTTTTCGAGACAAGGCATCAACCACCACATTGTTATTCCCCTTAACAAACTCAATATCAAAGTCACAGGCTTGAATTATACTTACCCACTTCTGCTGCCGGTCATTCAAATCCCTTTGACTGAGGAAGTATTTTAGACTATTGTGATTTGATCAATATTGCACACCAAATATTGTCTAAACTTGGACAAAGCGTGCATTATAGCTAGCATCTCCTTATCATACGCTATAGGGTGTTTATTTTGTATGAAAACAGCTCCTATCCCTTCATCGGAGGCATCACATTCTAAAACAAAAGGGAGTGAAAAATCTGGAATTGCCAAAACAGGGGTTGAACTCATTACCTCCTTGAGCATCAAAGGCTTGTTGAGCTGATGGAGTCCATGGAAATGCTCCCTTTTTTGTTAGGTTGGTTAAGGGGGCAGCTAGTTGTGAAAACCGACTTATAAACCTTCTATAGTAGCTGCATAAACCCATGAATCCTCTTAGCTGCGTCAAATTGCTAGGCCTAGGCCAATATTGTATGGCCTTGATCTTCTCTTCACCAACACTTACCCCTTGTTCACTCATTTTAAAACCCAAATACAAGATTTCTTGCAACCCAAATCCACACTTAGATGCTTTGGCATAAAAGGACTGCTGCTCTAAAATTCCCAATACCTCATCCAAATGTTTTAAATGATCTTCCCAAGTCTTTCTATAAACTAAGATATCGTCAAAGAAGACCAAAAAAAACTTCCTCAATTGTAAGATAAAAACCTAATTCATACAAGATTGGAAAGTTGCTGGTGCATTTTTAGACCAAAGGGCGTTACCAAAAATTCATAGTGCTCATAATGACACCGAAATGCTGTCTTATGTACATCTTCCTCCCAAACTTTAAGCTGATGGTATCTTGAACGAAAACCAATCTTGGAAAAGTACCTTGCTCCATGAAGCTCATCAATCAATTCAACAATTTGTGGAATTGGGTAGCGGTTCTTGATAGTCCTCTTTTTGAGAGCCCGGTAATTGATGCACATCCTCATAGTCCCACCCTTCTTAACCAATACTACGAAAGATGCAAAAGGGGTAGAACTAGATCGGATAAGCCCCCATATCCGACAATTCTTTTATCGCCTTCTCAATTTCCTCCTTGTATACCTTTGGATAGCGATAGGGAGTGATCAACACTAGTTTTGCTCCCTCTTCAAGCTCAATGATATGCTGGAAACCTCTATTAGGAGGCAATCTTTGTGGCATGTCCTTGAAGACTCCACTATGTTTATCTAAAATAGATTGAATCTGCACATTAGCAGTCCCTTCTTTCCTAGCAGCATTTTTGTTTGTGATAACACATTCTGCTGCCCATGCTACATGCCCTTTACGAAAGACTCTTTCCATTCTTTTAGCTGATATCTCCATTGTTCCTTTGCTTGTCAATCCATGTAAGACTACCCTTTTTCCATTATGTTGGAAGGAGATTTCCATCTTTCGATTCTTTCGATGGCTGGTCTCATATTTGTCTATTTTATGCAACCATTGGCATCCCTAAACTATCTCCATATCCATATCAATCACATAGAAATCATCACACAATCTATAATCACCCATTGTTAATTCCATTTGAGGAATCTTTTGAGTGCAAGAGAGAATAGTTCCGCTGGCCACCTTTACGTCAAACCCCTCCATTGGAATTGTATTTAGTCCCAACCTCCTTACTACTTCCTCATTAATGTAATTATAAGTGGCTCCACTATCAATAAGAGCAATTACCTTTTGTCCTTTCAAAACCCCTTTTATGCCGAAAGCACTATAGCGTGGTTCTCTTGTGAGGGCAGCATGTGTGCCTTGTGTGGAGTCTTCTTGATTTTCCACTTCATTTTCTGAATCGGCCTCGTCACTACCAGCATCTTCATCAGAAATAACTTCAGTATAATGGATTTGTCCTTTACCCAAACAACGATACCCTAGCTGCCAAGATTCCTTGCATGTAAAACACAATTTCCTTCTCAATTCATTCCTACTCACATCCGTTAGCTTGGTGTTTGCTGCAGGTGTCTTGGGAGGCATTGGACTCCTTTGGAAGGGCTTTTTGATTTGCATAGGTGGTGCCGTCCTCTTGCTATTGAAGCTGTCCTTAGCCACTGAATTTTCCAAATTAAGTGCTAATTTCGTAGCTTCCTGAAAGGTTGTTGGGTTTAGAGCCTTAAGTAATCCTTTAAGTGGCTCAGCTAAACCTTCAACGAAAAGCACTACCAGCCTTCTATTAGACACATCGGGCATCATTACCGAAAGCTTCTCAAATTCAGCCACATAGTCTTCCACTGTGCTTTCTTTCCTTAGTTGAGCTAAACTTCTGAAATGTATTTTTGGGTCTATTCTATCAAATCTATCCATCAATCTTTGACTGAATTCTTCTATGGTTGAGACCGAATCATGTCCTTGAGTGACTAACCCATGATACCACCACTCGTGATCGACTCCTTCCAAATGCAAGGTTGCAAACTTGATGGCTTCTTCTATTGTCATTGGATTCAATGAGAAATAAGTATCAAGTTTTTGTAACCAAACTCTGGCTGTGGTGCTACTCTTCCCATCAATATTTGGCATAGTGATTTTTCCCAACCGGTGCTGAATATCTTTCATACCCTTTCCTCCTATGCCCTCCTTTAGCTTTTAGTTCACAATATTCAGTGAAAGTCATATCATTCTTAACTGCTTCACTCAACACTTGGTATTCAGCGTGACGACGATCCATTTCATTGATCTGACTGGGTTGGTCCTCACCAACTTCTTCGTTTGTTAAAAACTTAGCCGTGAATGTCTTGGCTAAGACCTCTCTCTTGGAATTGTTGTTTTCACCATTATTAGCAAACTTTCATTCATAGCACTTCTTTCGGCCCTGTCTGTTTCAGACTTATCACCACCATGATTTTGATTTAATCCTCTCAACGCTTGGACCACTTCTTTTAATGTTTCAGACGTGCTGGGATGAAGCTCCTCAGACCTTTTAAAGAATGTCCTTGCCTCTTCATCAACTGTGTCACTCATGGTGCCCTTCTTTTTCCTGTGCAAGTATCTCCGCTCTCTTTCACTCATCCATAATACCCACTGACTGGCAGGACTTAGGCTTTGATACCACTGAAAGAATCCAAACTCAAAAAAACTCGCATATAGAGAAATGATCTACAATATGAGGCAATTAATATTGTTCAGATTCTTATAACAACCATAAAAATCTCTTCTAGTTTTATAAAACAAATAATGCCACTATCTATTTTAGATATTCACCATCATAGATACACATTCTACATTCTCATTCTATCACTGGTAAATATAAAATTATACAGGAATATCTGAGTTCTGTTTGACCAGACTCAACAATTATCGTGTGTGGCTAGCTTGCAGGTGTCGTAGACACACTGCCTAGCAATGTAACCTTGTGGGCTTTCCTCTAGTGAGCTGATGTAAATCTGTAGATGATTCCCCTTCAGTTGCCAATGAGTATCAAGCTGATATTAATTTTGGTTGGGCCGCCTAGAATAGTGCGCATCTCTGATGCTCCCTTACACAAGTTAGCATTGCCTCCTCATGCGCTCTTCACCACTTATCGACACCCCTACGATCATCATGAATTCTATGTGATTACTTATTGATGGTATTCACAACTGAAATGACAAAACTCTGATTCCTTATTGATGGTATTCGCAACTGAAATGACAAAACTCTGAGTTAGACATGCGATTTCCCAAGCTCGGCAAATTGAATGACAAGGGTGGGGTTAGTGTCCCATCTTATATGAGGCTAGAGATGATCGTCTCTGTCTTTGTTCGTGCACATAGGCAGAGTTTGATTTCACCAAGCATAGAAAAATAAACGATTTTCACCTATTAATAGGTGCCCAACAAAGTCAGCTAGGTCGGCCCAAGAAACACAAAAATAAAAATAAAATTACTTTAAACTTGTTAAGTCGGCTTAGGCCGACTCACCACATTAGGTTTATTTATTTAATTATTTGATTATAATTTAAGCAGAGCATATAGTGGGGTGCTAAAGAGCACTGCGTGGGCCCCATCCTAATTCAGGAACATTACATAAAGTCACATCAATATACCATTTTTGCATTACCAAGAATAACATTTACTCTCTAGGTTCAGATTTGAATTAGTTATTCTCTTCTTGGTATTAAGAAATCTATCTTCTAAAAGATATCACGTTCTTCTTGTAATCCAATGCTCTTTTGCTTCTATTTCCTTCTCTCTATTTTTTTTGGGGCTCTCTGCTTTGTCATCACATGGACTCGACAGTAGATCCCCTCCCTCCGTGCTCAACTCCTCTTCGAACCTACTAACGGAAGCCGCCTTCTGAGATTGCATTCCAAGAACTGCTCGACCACGTGGGGAAGCTGGAAATGTTGAACCAGACATTGAAATGTTCATTGTAGGAGATTTCAACTAGGGTATCCTTGTTAGCAGCCAAGAATACCGAGCTTCGCAGCCTTCTAAACGCGAATATGGAACGCGTCACAATGAAAGACTCAAACATATTGGAGCTCAGAGCCAAACAAACTAAGCTCGTCACGTTGCAAGACTCACTCAAATGCGAAACAGGAAAACATTTCAAGTCTTGGACTACGATTTGTGGCAGCAATTGTCCTCCTCTAGCAGGGGTCGAAGATCTTGTCTAGTCAAGGCTCATTGAAGAACGCACAAGGTCCCGGGAACTTAATCTCAAAGTGTGGGGTCTTCCTCCACTTTCCCTTGACGCCATGGTTGTTGGCTCCACTTTTCTATGCGATTATCTTGGTCTCAGTAGCATCATTTTGGATAGGGCGTGGGTCAGTTATGACTCCACCCTTTTTCTTCGCTTTCAGTCTGTTGTTGATCGTCTCTGTGCTCTCAAAGCCAAATGTAATCTCTTCCCGCTGACCACAAAGATCTACCTTGACGAAGATCTCACAAAGACACAGGTGGCCGAACTTAGAGATTCTAGGAACTCGTTGCTACAATTAGATGTAATGGTAAAGGGGTTGTCATCCGTAATTTGAAGGCTGTTATCAAGGATTCGTTCCCCCCCGGGTGGTAAAAAAGCCACCCTATTGCAGCCACTAAGTGACGTTCCCGCCACCTGCGGGTGGTTGGCTGTAAAATAGGTTCAATCCTCAATGTGAACTGTTGGAATGGTAATGGATCCTTTTGGTTGTCGCAGGGCTTGCTCTAGGATGCCTTGGGTTCTTCCAACATTCTTTACCTTACTAAGATGCATGAGAGCCATGTTTGTCCTCTTCTTGGCATTGCGGGATGTCACTAGTTTTTTGCTTTTAGAAGTGAAACTAGGTGCTCTGGGAGTGTTCGTGGTTCTGGTGGAGTCCCCTGCCTTGTTAGGGACCATCTTCAGAATTAGGTTTCAGTTGTTTTGTTTGATGCCTAGGCTAGATTCATGTGGGTCCGGTTCTGCTGTGCTTCTCCCCATCTCAGAGACATTCATTGTGGTGTGTTACTTTCCTCCAACCTCCTCTTCATATGTTATCCACAGTGGCCCCGACAGGGATCCCTACACTGACGTCTTTAAGAGCATCACTCAATTCTCTACTGCAAAGGATATTCTCATCCTCAGGGACTTCAATGCCCGTATTCAGGTTGTGTAGACTCCCCTCCAAGATCGGTTTGCAGACACTGTGCATTGATGATATGGATCCTGCTACCTTGGGCTCCTTAGGTCCTCGGCTGACGCTTCGGGTCCTTTCACTAAGTACAATCGACATCTTGTAGTACGTAATAAAGTAATATTGTATTAGACTTAGTTATGTCTTGCTCGGAGGGTAGTTAGAAGCGAGATGTGTCCGTTGGTTTCCCCAACCAACCTACTATTATATAAGTACTTTGGTTTATTGATGTTGGACTTATGGTTTTCTGATATTAAATAAATAAATAACATTTCCTCACCATCTTGGTATTCTGGTATGGTATTCCGTGTTTTCTGGTAGTATTGGTAATAAATGTATTGTTGGTACCATTGAATATATGTTGTATTGTTTTGTATATTATGCATTGATAACCATTCTACATTTTGGCGACGCTGCCTAAGTCCGGACCCGGAGGTCATAGAGAAGAGGAGGGAATACCAAGAGAAGATCAAGTGACACGAGATCTGGTGGTGGCCTGGGAAGTACTAGTACGTGCGAAGGGAAGCCGAGAGAGAGCAGTTCCACATAAGCACAGTATGGAGAAACTTCAGTACCACTAGCGGTGTAGGATCTACTTGGAGGAATTCCTGGCCAGACATTTGGTCCACTAAATTAATTCATGCCCCTGCTTCCAAATAAGTATCCCAAGCGTAGGCCCGAAGAAGAAACTGAAGAAGAAGCCGCCTTGCGGATTCTTGGCCAACATCAACAAGAGGAAAGACATTGCCGCTTGAGAGGATTGGGGAACCAACCTCTAAGTGAAAGACAAATTGAAGAACGCCTGATCGAAAACACCATAGAAGGAATAGCCAACTTGGCCATCTTAGAAACATTGGAGAAGGAAGGGGGGGAGAATCCTGAAACCCTTGCTCGAAGAGAGTACCAGGAGGCTCACCACTCCGCCTAGACAGAGGAATCACAAGGAGAAGGAGAGGGCACTAGTTCTGGAGGGCGCATTCCCACAGGAAGGAGCGTCCTGACAGGAGGGAGCGTCCTGGCAGGAGGGAGTGTCCCGACAGGAGGGAAGAGCGAAAAGAGCCACAATAGTATTAGATAGTTTGCACACCATTATCTCCATTTCTACTACTGCAGGTGTCCTCCATGTTCTTGTAGTGAATAGGGTATCAGTCTTTTCTGCTGGTTTTTCTTCTTTCTCCTCCCCCTTAAGGGTTTCCTCTTGGCTACTTATTCCCTGTGATATTGCTACCCGTAGCTAAGGTAACGTTTCTATAGATCCACAATTTTCAAAGGGATGGTGGTTTTCCAGTACTTGTTTCATGATGCTAGGTACTGGCTGGTTATTTGGGGATTTAGTGGTACTTCCTCTTCCTCCCTCTGGCATGTTATTTCTAATGTCCTTCCTTTCTTCTTGGAACCTTTCTCTCTCTATAGCTATGTCGGGGTATGCAAGTTGCCTGGCCTGCATTCTTGTAATAGCGAATACTTCATTCTCGGACTCGGCAATGTCAAGCCTGTTCATCCCCTTTTGTCTAGGGCAATTGGCATCCTCATGATTACCCGATCCACACCATTTACACAACATCCCTTCATTCTGTCCTCCACCGTTCTGGCAATCCTGCGCAAAGTGTCCCCATTCGTTACATCGCCTACATTGAATCATGGGTCTTCCTTTAGAATCGTACTGGATTGCTCTCCGAGGTGTGTTGATATTGCTGTTGTTGTTGCTCCCTCGTCTATTGTTTCGGTACCCTCCAGGTGAAGCTTCTGTATTTGTGTTACGTGGAGGGGTGGAGGGTCGTGTGGATTGTTCTCCTTGGGTGAAGAATACTTGAGCACTTCGTGCCTTTAGATTGTAGGGGCAATCTTTGATTGTGTGGCCTAACACGTGACAGATATCACAGAAAACTTTTTGCAGGCATGTTCCTTTTGTATGCCCCTCCTTTTCGCAATCTGTACACCAGAGTTCCCTCCCCTCTCTTTTTCCTCCTTGCTTCCAGTAACTTCCTTCATCAACCGCATCATGTCTTTTCTCAAGGCCTGGATGGTCTTGGACTCATCCCCACTCTCTTTTGAGCTCTCACTCCCGCTTCCCTGTTTCTTAGCTTTGGAAGTTTTATTTTCACTTTCTATGGCCATTGCTCGGGTGCATGCCTCTCCAAAGGATGATGGTGGTACTATCTTCATTTTTCGTTTTAAGGACGGGGTTAACCCTTCAATGAACCATCTTTTTTTTAATCCGTCAGCAGGTTTGTTATCCAACTTCCCTATCAAATCCTTGAGTCTCCTGGTATTACCCCTAACTGACTCATTTTTCCCTTGCCTGGTATTATAGATTTCTGTGACTATCTCGTCGTCATCCCGTAGGAGTCAGAATTCCTCCTCAAAGGTAGTACGGAGGTCCTTCCATGTGGTTTTCTGCACAACATCCAAGTCTGTAAACCAATCAATAGCTATCCCTCTTAGTGTGGCAGGGAAGGCTTTTAACCATTGATCTGTATCATTTTCTCCATTGGCCTGCCATATGGTGATACACGTTTTACAGTGCTGGGCCGGGTCCTCCGACCCTTCTCCAGTAAATCTAGGAAGTTTTTGCTTAACTACTGCCGTTCTCTTTCCGCTCTTCCCTCTTGCCGGGACGCTCCCTCCTGCCAGGACGCTCCCTCCTGCCAGGATGCTCCCTCCTGCCGAGACGCTCCTTCCTGTGGGAATGCGCACTCCAGAACTAGTGCCCTCTCCTTCTCCTTGTGATTCCTCTGTCTGGGCGGAGCGGTGTGCCTCTCGGTACTCTCTTCGAGCGGGGGTTTCAGGATTCTCCCCCCTTCCTTTTCCAATGTTTCTGAGATGGCCAAGTTGGCTATTCCTTCTATGGTGTTTTCGATCAGGCTTTCTTGAATTTGTCTTTCACTTAGAGGTTGGTTCCCCAATCCTCTCAAGCGGCGACGTCTTTCCTCTTGTTGATGCTGGCCAAGAATCCGCAGGGCGGCTTCTTCTTCAGTTTCTTCTTCGGGCCTATGCTTGGGATACTTATTTGGAAGCAGGGGCATGAATTAATTTAGTGGACCAAATGTCTAGCCAGAAGTTGAGGAATTCCTCCAAGTAGATCGTACACCGCTGGTGGTACCGAAGCTTGTCCGTATTGTGCTTATGTGGAACCGCCCTCTCTCGGCTTCCCTTCGCACGTACTGGTACTTCCCAGACCACCACCAGATCTCGTGTCACCTGATCTTCTCTTGGTATTCCCTCTTGTCTAAGACCTCCGGGTCCGGACTTAGGCAGCAGCACCAAAATGTAGAATGGTTATTAATGCACAATATACAGAACAATACAACATATATTCAATGGTAGCAACAAGACATTTATTACCACTACTAACAAAATGTACAGAATACCATACTAGGATACCAAGATGGCTAGGAAATTTTATTTCTTTATTTAAAACCAGAAAACCATAAGTCCAACACAATAAACCAAAGTACTTATATAATAGTCGGTTGGTTGGGGAAACCAACAGACGCATCTCCTCGCTTCTAACTACCCTCCTAGCAAAACATAACTAAGTCTAATACAATATTACTTTATTACGTACTGCAACATCAAACCAAGACAGAACATGCAAAAGCATCAGCTATTTCATACATCAATCAGGCAATAAAATATTCAGTAATCTCTATCAATCAGCTCTCTGATACACAGCCATCTATCGCAGCAGCATAATCAGAATCTTCAAACATATTCAGAAATTCATTTCATCTGCAGAAATATAAGGATCAAATCTGCAGATTAAGCATTAATCGACACCAAGATCAAAACCACCAGCATAGCAATAGGAACCAGGGGATACTCTCAGATCGGACAAGAAAATATAGTCCATCACTGGACAGCAGTGAGGAATTGCAATGCAACATCTTGGTATAAATAATCATAGTTGTCAATTCTACATATAAATACAAATATGCATCTTGTGTGTGAGATTAATGCTTAAGTTTATGCTTCTATGATAGAAAATAGACACACGAACTGTCTGAAATACACCTTGCAAGAGAGAGAGCTTGGGGTGTAAGAGAAGGGTGACGAGCAGGCTCGTAAGTAGGCCGTCCTAGAAGGACCATTTCGGCCTAGGACAAAGAGGGCACTTACAGAGTCAAGTAACCTATTACAACCTCCGCCCAACTCCACAAGAGCATAATGTCTGAAACCCACCTTGCAAGAGAGAGGGCTTGAAGTGTAAGAGAAGTGTGGCAAGCGGGCTCATACGTAGGCCGTCCTAGAAGGACCATTGCGGCCTAGGACAAAGATGGCACTTACATAATCAAGTAACCCCTTATGACCTCCACCCGACTCCACAAGATGGCCACTGTTTTTAGGGAGGTGAGACATGATTGGTGAAAGCAGGTATAAGCCGCTGAGAAAGAGGGCTGTGGTAGACATCCACTCTTGTGCTTGGTGTAGAAATGCCTTTAGGTGGACCCATCATATCTCTTCCCCCAAATTCTAATTTGTTTCTATAGCATTACTATGAATATGATGTGGTTTGCCTAACCCTAATTGAATATATATGTATATGTTTATATTTGTATATGTGGTATATGATTGCAGTTTCAAGCCTCAAGGCGCATTATTACAGAGATATTTGATTGGTGAGATGTAACCCTAACTCTAATTTGTTGCAATTGTGATTTTAGGGCAAATTTTAGGGCCAAATAGGAAGGGGACATCACAGAATAAAGTCAGCTTGCTTTGTGACAAATAGAGTCAGAAATCTAGTATTCGATGGAATTTAATAAAGCGTATATAATGAAAGTGACTCAAGTGTTTGGCAATTAAATGCTCACAATGATGGTGAATGGTTCTTTTGTCAATAAAGGATTATGATAGATGCATTCCTTATGTGATTGCATTTGTTTAATAGAGTTCATTGTGCCATTCGATGGATGCAAGTGGTTTCTTATGATATGCCATTATGCTGATATGCTATTGTTAGTGTGAATAAGTTTGTTGTGATTTTCCATCCTCTTTGTATGTTTAATCAATCAATGTACCTCTAAAACTTGGACTCAAGAAAATCCAAAATAATATTTTTGGCTTTGCTGCTGAGTTTAGTGGTTGTTAGCAAAACAAGTGAGGTCATGGGTAGTTTCTTTCCTCTTTATTTCGACAAGATAATAATCTGAGCATCATATTTTATATTTATGCTTTATTTTTGGTAGTCTCTTCTGGATTGCCTTCTAATTTTTCATTTAGTTTATTGTTACACATTGTAGGGCTAGTGCAGATATTACCTTCTGCCTAATCGTATATTTCTGTTGCCTTGTTATTGTGCGAAGGTAGCTCTCTTATGTATTGTATACCATTTTACGAGCATTGTCTTCAGGAGACTTTTGTTAATTTTTATTTCTCTATGGCATATGGAGAACATTAACGAAACTTTATTCTGTTTTATGAACTTCAGGAAAGATTCTACTTTGGAGATAATGTCCTGCCATGCTTTGAAAGTGGCATTCCATTACTTAAACATCGGCTTTACGAACTTTCTGATTCTGAGAATGTGAGCTGTTTGAGAGCTTCATCAAATCCTTCCATATACTTATTTAAGAGCAGTATAAGATATTATGGGCATCCTAGGATTCTCAGCATTAGTCTACAAACTTGGCATGCCCAGATAATTTTGTACATTTGCACTCAGATCAAGATGCATTCATAATATAAATACATTCATTTTTTGAAATAATATCATTCAGCTGTGCATTTTTCAGATAAGCATAGCTTTTCCAGATGAGGGCTCTTGGAAACGGTTTCACAAACAGCTTCAGCACTTTCCTACTGTATGCATTTCTTTTCCATGCTGAATTGAATTATACTCCTTATAAGAGATATAGATTGATCATTTAGTGCAAGAATTATTTTAGCGCTTGAAGTCAAATTTCAGGTTATCTGTACAAAGGTCCGGGAAGGTGATCAACGATTTGTACGTCTCAAGGAGGGTAATCCTGCAGGCCGACATGTTGTCATAGTAGACGATCTAGTGCAGTCTGGTAGTACCCTTGTTGAATGTCAGGTATGGATATCATAAATAAATTTCTTGACTCTTGTGTATTCCTTTCTTCCTTTGGCAAAGAGAAAGAAAACAATAAAATAATAAGAGTAAGCATTTCCTTTGATTTCATAGAATATAACTTCATTGACAAAGAACTATTCACTGACAACTAAAGTCCTAGATAAAGTATTTGATCTTTGTATTGTGGCAGAAAAAGAAAGTTGCAGAACAAAAACTGGGAAGAGAATAAATGGCTTTTGTCGAATTTGAA
Source organism: Thuja plicata (assembly GCA_018584345.1). Taxonomy (NCBI): domain Eukaryota; kingdom Viridiplantae; phylum Streptophyta; class Pinopsida; order Cupressales; family Cupressaceae; genus Thuja; species Thuja plicata. The sequence continues at coordinate 275,636 of MU224772.1, read as the reverse complement.
ACATAGATTAAGATAGGATTAAAAAAAATTATACCATAAAGGTCTGTTTTTTAAACTAAAATTAATCATTTTAGAATGATAACCCAATTTTTTTGCTACAAGATATGTATTTTACCAAGTGAACGAGTGGTTTATTCATATTGTAGTTGACCACAACCAAAATGCTAATTTGTTTGTTTGCAAAGTCAAACATAGGGATTTCTCCATGCTTCTTTTTCACCATTTCTATTACTTGATAGTACTCTCTCAAATCAACTTGTATTTCTACAATTTGTAAGGATGTAAAGTAATTTTTTTATATATATTAAAGATAGTGTACAAAAAGCGATACATTATAAGGAGCTACTGTGCCAGCCAAAGATCAGACATGATCGCCAAGCATCAAAAAGGATCAAAAAATAAGAACGAGTTTGGATAGTTACAATAATAGACATATAAAAGGGGTCATAATCAGTCCATGATCCCACTCAGCCTTGTCACATTCGAAAGCACCCAAGGGGGGTCCACTGCTAGGATCCACAGCAATATCCCAGCGAACCTCATGATTCTTTCTCACATCTCTGTTACCGAGTTCAATGTCCTTCCTGGTGATATTTTTCTCCTCCAAACATTTGTTGAACAGCTCAGATTCTTGGTTCAGATTATTCTTCCCATGAGGAAAGAAACGAGCAGATTGGATATCCTTCTTGTACACTAGCATCACGCCTTCTTTCAGCAGCAACATAAACCTATCTTGAGGAATCTCCATTACTGCCAAGACCTGTAGCATAATCATAAAATAGGTGATTTGGGGAGACAGCATCATTTCCATGATACACTGTGCCTCTTTCTATTGCTTTTGCATCAGACCATAAAAAGTCCCTTTGAATTTTCTCCAACTTGTTGAAATGCACATTGGTAAAGAGCCATGCAGATGAATGATAGACAGCATGTGAGGACAATACCTTTTGCACCACTTGGATTATCCCAGCCAATTAGAGAAGATGAGTTGGCCACTTTTCATGCTTCTTTTCCATCTTTTTAAAAAGCCAATCCCACATATCTTTTAAAGAAGGAGAAACAACAAGTGGAATTCCAAGATACCTTACCACCTTATAGGGGTTGGACCACCCCCAACCTTTAGAAGCAAACCAAGTTGGAGGAACATCAGTCCAACCAATAACAGTGGATTTGTGGGGGACAACTTTAGAACTTGAAGCTTGACAAAAAAGCTGTAGCCTATTAACATCATTATCAAAATCAGTTTCAGAGAGCTCAATAAACAGGGTAGTGTAATCAGCAAATTGGGCATTGAGAAGCATGCCATTGCTGTGCAGAGTGATACTCCTAAGGGGAGGAGAAATAGCTTCAGTTCTGAGGATGTAATGAAGGGCATCAGAAGCAATGACAATTGAGAGCAGGAGCGATGGGACAGTCTTGTCTAATAGACCTGTCAAGGGTGATGGGATCAGAAAGTTTGCCATTAACATTTATAACAGTGGAGGAATCCTTGAAAAGAATACTAATCCATTCAGAAAACTTAGGAGGAAAGTGAATGCCTTCAGCATACCAATCACAAAGGGTCACTCAATATGGTCATAAGCCTTCTCAAAATCCAAAAGGACCATTGCCACATTTTGGCCATCTTGCGCGCATCCCTTCCCAACTTGTAATTAAGTTTTCAAGAATAAATCTTCCTTTAGTGAAACCTATCCGAGTTACTGAAAATCCTCCCCAATACCTCAGCAAGCCTTCTACCCAATGCTTTTTCCAAGATCTTATACAAGAGATCGAGAAGGGTAATTGGTTGCCAATTTCTGATTTGAGTTCTATCACCATCCTTAGGTATGAGTTTAATAACACCCCTGTTAATATTCTTTGCCAAGGAGTTGTTATCAAATGGAGCAGTATATAGCTCAAGGACTTCCATGCTAATCCATCCAATATTCTTCTTGTAAAATTCAGCTGGGAGCCCATCCAACTCTGGAGATTTTCCATTGGCCAGAGACCAGATGGTATTGTCAATTTCCTGAACTGTAATATCTTTATCAAGACACTGGGCTTCTTCCTCAGATTTTCTTAGGTATCAGATTAAAACAAAATTCCATAGCTTTCTGATTTTGGGAACCTTGTTCTGAAGAGAATAACTTCTGAAAAAAATCATGAAATGCAGACTCAAGAAATTCCTTATCACTAGAGGTCTGACCATTGTAATCAACTAACTCAATGAGTTCTTGTCTTGTTTACATATGATCAAGTTAAAGAAGTATTTAGAACCTCTATCCCTTTCTTTGAGCCAGTTCATTTTGGCCCTAACTATCTGACCCTGAAATTTACAGTTTTGAATTTTCCTAATAAGGGTTTTAGTTCTAATCATCTTACCTTCAAAAAGCTGGTCAGGACCCCTTTCCTGTAGTTGTCCTTCAAGAGAAAAGAGTTTTTGATGCAGCACTGTATCAATCCTGTTTCTGTCAATAGCCTTTTTCTTCCCCACAATCTGGAACAGTTTCCTCCACACCACCACCAAGGACTCCCATTTTTGAATAGGAGATAACTAGCTTTTAAGAGCTTTAGGAATAAAGGTAGCAGACTGGATAGCCCCCAAGCAATCTTCATCATTAAGCAGAGACACATTTAGTTTAAAGATCCCAGTCCTAGGGGCTTCCTTAGTTGTGACACAGGCATCCCAGGTCAAGTTGACAGCTATAGGAGAGTGATCAGACATGAGGAAGGAATATCTGAGACAACATTACCACCATTGGGAGGATTAAAGGAAAAGACAGATCTAGTAGCATAAGTCTTATCAAGTCTGCAATAGATCCTATTGAGCAGGGATTGATTGTTACACCAGGTAAATCAAATGGAGGAGTCGTCACTCTTTTTCTTGGCAAGGGGTTCCATAAGATTAAGTAATTTTTAAAAAGCCTATTGCATTATTAAAAAGCATAGAAAAATTCAATTGAATTTATTGGTTCTGTTAACCAAAAATACTTTCAGAATTTGAAATCCTTAATTAACTTTCAAAGCACAAAGTTGCATAAATTTCTTTTTCTTGCATGTTAAAATGTTTATGTAAAGTCTTTTTCTTTTGATAGGGAAAGTAGTGTCAGGTTTATAATGCGCTGCTTGGTTACTGTTCTCCTACAGATGGGTGTAAGAAATCAGTTTCTAGTTTTAGTGTTTTTGTGCTTCAGCTGTGTGCCGAAAGCAGCTTTAAGTTTTAGTCCTAGTTTTGTTTGTTTCCTCTATTTTTTAGCCAAGCGCCAGACTTGTCTAGTTTTTACTTTTTCTAGCTGTTCATTTATCTAGAGGGATTCTAAATTTATGAACATAAGCTGTTTTTGTTTCTAGAATAAAGCTCTTTGCTTATGCTTTATTTAGCTTTCTACTTTAGTACTTTTGGGAAAAGCCTATTCTATCAAATTTTGTGGTCCGACTAAGTTGAATGTGTGTTAAACCTAGAATATTTTCTTAGTCTATAGAAGAGATCTTGGGCACATAACTCTTCAGCAGACAAAATATAGAATACAGAAGAACATTGTTTGAGTGTAATTCAATTTGAGTTTAATAAATGATAGATTTTACATGTTTAATGTCCGTATAGTGTGTGCTTGCAAGTTATCATCTTCAGGTTTGTTGTTTTGATTGAATTTTTGGTTTGTAGTTAGGATCATTATTTGAGTGCAAAATCTGCTTACCATATTTTAAAAAATTAACAAGGGTGGGTTGTACTGGGTCCCTTACTTTATAAAAGGTAGACAACTGACTATTTGAAAATTTGAAATGATGTTCTAACTAAAATTGCATGATTCAATTGCCATTTTTTCGAAAAATGCTTTGATATTATTTCTTAAATGTCTACAATTGTTTGCATTTCCTTAAATTAAATAATGCCAACAATTGGGATTAAAAGCTATGCAAAATGTATGTGTTCGTTCACCATCTCATGCGGCCAATTACATTAAACCTGTATTGAATACTATCCTTTGAGCTTCAATAACAAAACATGTTCTGCACACACTTGCAACTCCAGTTCAGATTCACACTAGCAGAAAACTATTTTGTCAGGGTAGGAAATAGATTTGAACGGATATGAAAATAAAAAGAGTGAATATGTTATGAAGTGCATATTTATCAACATGAAATGACCGTTCAGTTCATCTTCAAGATGATTGTTTACTTTTATTGTATTTAAATAATAATATGTATTATTATTCCAATTATTACGTACACATAGGATTATGTACAATAGTGTTACATTCCCCTTTAATCTATAAGGGGTTATTGTGAGACCAATTGTGGCATATTTATTTTCAAAATTTTATGTTGATGTGCTTGGTTCAGTCATGAAATACCAGATTTCTTGCCCTTTTGATTGCAGTAGCCTTTTGACCATGAGAGGTGTTGAAGAAATTTGTTTCTCTTGGAAATCTTCAAGAATCCTTGAGAGTCATAAATTTTGTTTTGTTACCTCTGGAGTTGCTACATATTCTGCTTCTACTAATGAGAGAATCGGGACTAATTGCTCCTTAGTTCTTTGTCTTCAGCGAGATGATTGTCAATTCTAGATGCATCAGGAAATCTGAAGTAGATTTCCTTTATTCCAAGTCACTTGCATAGTCAGAATCTGAATATCTGACTAATTGAATATCTTGTGACACAGTTTTTCACTCAATACTTCTGAGTTCCCATGAGATATTGAAGAATTCATTTTGTTGTACCCAGTGATTTTCTCTAGGTGGTTGTATGAATTTAGAGAGAAATCCAACAACAAAAGAAATCTTTGGTCTTGGTGTTGCATAGATCATACTCTCAACAAGTGGTTTGTATTTAGCCACATCTACAAACTCTGCAGTATCATTTGACCTTTGTTTCAAACTTTGGTTGATAGGAGTACCAAGAGTTTTATAGTATGTCATTCCAAGTTTGCTTAGAATTTCACTAATGTACTTTTGTTGATATACTTGGGTTTTTGAACTACTCCAATACCCAAATAGTAATGAAGGTATCCCAGGTGCGTCATTACAAGTTCAAACCCTTTCTTCATCTCTGTTTTTATTGTTGTCATGTACTTTTCATTGTTACTTGTTATGAATAGGTTGTCCACATATACAACCACGCATACAATTGTGAACTCCTCAGCTATGTGCATTTTTTATCTTATTCAGATCTTCTGAATCAATTTACTAGTGGCTTCTTAGCCACAATTATTTACTATTGCTTCATAATCAGAACTAAAGGCACTCATTGCATAACAAGAATCCATTACTCTATCACTGATTTTGTGCTTAGTCATCATTCTGCATGCAAGTATCTGATATTTTGATACTTGGGTTCTTGTTAGGTAGTTTGAAGAAGCTCCCCAAGCACAAGTTTGATACTGAAAGTGTAAAAATGGGAACCCTCCATAGAAACAAAAACCAAAAGATGCTTAGAAACATGGGCAGAGAGAGAAGCCAGAATAATGAAAAACATGATATACGTGCTTCTCTTATTTTCAATCAATTCATATTACACATCTATATAGATTTATAAATGGGAAACTCTATAAACGGCATCCCCAAATATATTGAGTTGTTTTAACAATTCAATTACGAACAAACATTCCTACCAGTAATATAATAACCTATAAACAAACTCGAGCAAACCTAACAAATATTTTATTTTACTAACACTCATAAATACTACGTGAGTTATTACTTTAACTCGCTTTGCCTCACACACATGTGAACACTAATTCCCAACATCCCCCCCTCGTCCGCCCCCCGTCCCCTTGGTGTGAACATGGGGTGAAAGTACATCATGATACTTAATGACCACAAGCAGTAGCTCACCAAACAATATAAGGTATGAGTAGCAGTAGTGGAACTAGCCTCACTATGCTTACTATACTCTCATCCAAGGATAGGGACAAACAGTTCTACCAATGGAACCAAGGATAGGGACTAACACATCTATTCAAGGTCTTACATCAAATTTGGATAGGGACAAAAACATCTATCCAACATAGTCATGAACAAGGACATACACATTTGCTCACAACAACTATGATTGGGGACAAACACATCCAATCATAATTACCAACTCATGTGACTGGGGACAAACACTTCCAATCACTTACACCATCTTGTGAATGGGGACAAACACATTCATTCACTAACAACCAAGAAATGTGATTGGGGACATACATATCCAACCACAATATAAAAAGTTTGAGAACCAAGTCCTCGTTGTCGCATATGCAGCCACCATTGTAGATCAATACCACTCTAATCACAAATGATATGAGTCGGTTGCCACAGCCATTTGGAAGCCGATCTTGGCTTTAGTCTTTTTGGCACAAATAATTTTGTCACTAACACAATTTTGCAGTCCTGTCGCTAGTGACTAACGAGAGGTTGTTGAGTGTCCTCCAACTTCCTGAGCCTCCAACCTCCAATTGATTTGCTAGCTACTTAGCAATTATTTCCTAGGATACCAGGTTCGGCCCTGGACCCCCCCGGACCAGGATAAATTCGAACTAGTTCAGGGTCCGGGTCCAGTCCGCCTGTGGGTCCGGGCAGGGTCTGAACCACAGGACCAAGTTCGAACCCGGGTTGCGGACGGTCGAACCTGGGCGAACTTCGAACAAAATTTCGAATTTGCTGCGAACTTGTAGCAAATTTCGCGCGCGGGTTCAAAAAAACATTATTTTATGACAAATTTAATAAAAAGTTGGCGTCCACAACCCTAAAAAGGTGATTTTAAAGGCTTTTTTTTAACTTCTAATTCTCATTTGTGGTGTGCAAATAGGTTATTTGGTCTTGAGCAAGAAGAAATAGGTGGTTGAGCAAGAGCTTGGTTGTGCAAGGAGGAGTTGAAAGTTTGATTTGTGGACCTTCTTCAAGTGATTGTGCCTCATTTCTACACCTTTGCAAGCTTACAATGAGTGGAAGAGGTAAGTTCTTGTTCCATTTGCTTCAAGTTTTTGTTTTTGTTTAAGCATTTTATTTTATTTTCATTTCTCTTTCATTGTCCATTATTTTCCAGAATTTTTCATTCTCTTGTTTTATATTCAATATGTATACAAATTTCTTGCCATAGGAAAAGGAACTACAATGGCATCTACCTCTTCCTCAGTAGGCAACCACAATATTGACCAAAGAGTAGAACCCCCTTCTGACTCTCCTTTGTAGAAGTATGTTGATATTGTAAGTGCCCTTCCAGGAGGTGGTGGATTCCGTTGGAAAATGTTGGGGTTGTGATGTAGTAAGGAATAGTTCATATTATCGTGTGGTAGGCCATTTGTGTGGATTCCCTGGAAGAGGAGTCAAGAAATGCCTTGGAAAAAAAGAACCTATACCAAATGCAACAGTATTACAATATATTGCAGAGCATGAGGCAGCAGAAGAGAGAGAAGAACGTAGACAAATTACAGCCAATAGTAGTAAAAGTAAAAAAAAGAAAAGGGAATGCAACCCCACTCCGAAGATGTTGTGATAGAAGATCACCCCTTTTTTACTACCTCGGCTGGCACTGAAAGTGAAGCACTCCCTACAAACACTTAAAAGAAAGGGACCACTAGAAACTGCATTTCAAAATCAGAGTCGAGAACTTGCCGACATTGATGTGGCAAGATGCTTGTATGCAAATGGGCTGCCTTTTAGTGTTGTTCGCTCTCCATATT
>MU224772.1:245182-265796 GCA_018584345.1 Thuja plicata | reverse complement strand
CTGCATAAATATCAAAATATGTATATATATATATATATATATATATATATATATAATTACATATTTTTGTACTAACGAACCCGAACCCAAACGCCTTTTCAAAATTTTGCCGTACCGGCAAACCGGTTCTTCGAACTCGAACCCGAATTCGAACTCGAACCGGCATCCTAGAATTTTTCTTTTGAGGCACATTTCATAGTTGTAAGGAAATAATATATTCTCCCCCTTTGATGTGTGATTCTTACAAGGAGTGTCAGGTGCCATCGATCATTCACTCCAAATACAATTGAAGCCTTTTTTTTAGTTTTAATTTTAATTTTATTTTTTTAACATTTTGATAAAGATAATTTTAAAAACTAATCTAAATGTCATGGTGAACCAATGTTAAGTGACTTACTAAATTCACCAAGACACAAATTTATAGCTATGTGACTATAGAGAAGAATTTGATCCCAAAATAATAAAATGGTTTTCAGTTCTCCCCGAGTTGCGTGACATGCTTTGCCACTAGGAGTTTGCATGGGTCTGCAGGTGATTGGCCTTCATGGACATGGTTGCCACTTTTACAGCTCCTCCCACATTGGTGATAAGCACAAGCTGGAAACATTTTAATCTCTATATAGAGAATCAAACTTATACATTATTTATGCATTCCTCATATGCAAAAACAGTTGGCCTGGGACACGAAACCGAAGCCTATCAGGCTGTAACTGCTTGGAAAATCTGGCATAGCAAGCTCTGCAAATGCCACACCATGAGAAAATCGGCATCACAAAGTTCAGATGGAATGAGATAAGCATAAATACATCCTTCAAGATATCAATCAAATCTCAAGTGAAAAGCAGTGCCTAGTCTTACATTGCAGAAACAGAAAAAATCATAAAACCCACGATTTTCCCTCACATCCAGTAGCAGCATTCAATCCTGTCCTGTCCTGAAGATATCAGAATACTTTGCAAAAATAATATTGCTGCCTATAAAGAATGCACACCCATCCAATAAGACCTTGAACTCTCAAAAAAGTGTCCACAATTAATCCACAAATATTGAGAAATGCAACCCATTTGAAGAGGATTGCACCATCAGCACGATGTGTTCACCAGAAAATAGGGAAGAAGAAGCAAAGACACCATGACAATTAGCCTTCGAGCACGGGTCTAGGGAAAGATGCACTTATTGCAGCTCGAGCTGTGGTGATATGACACAAGCCAAAATATAATACTTGTCTAGAAATGAAGGGTAAGAGAACCACATCAGCAATAAACCACACTGAACAAGAACAGCATCAATCCCAGATATGATTCGACCAAGCCTGCGAATTGCAAAATGGGGTACACTATGCAATAATCCAACGATCTCCTATTGAAGCAAGCCCGATCAGAATGGGTGATGTATAGATAATGAAGCCGCTTCACTAGAACATCTACTTGTAGAAGATGGAGTCACAGCACAATGAAGAATATTGGCCTCCAAATGATCTATGGTCCACTACAAAAAATGTGTATGAAAACCGCCTCAGATTCAGAGATCGATGCAATGTCAAATAATGCTGGCTACAAACAATTAATTGACCACAAAAAAAAAACAATCAGACCATCGGTCTAATACAAGCGATGGGTCACTAGAGCTGAAGAAAACCAATCAGTGAAATTAGAGCCACATGACGGCGCATCAAAATTTTGATAGCCCTGTCAATGAAGATTAAAAAAAAAACACCTACAACAGTCCAAGTACTTTGTAGTGGACAATTGAAAATGAAAGTGCAGGTACAATGACAATGCACAATACACAGAGATTTGCACATAACCAGGTTGGAGAATAATTTCACCAACCCATTTCATTAAACCTGCTCTGATACCATATTAGAAATATGGGCAGAGAGAGAAGCCAGAATAATGAAAAACAGGATATAAGTGCTTCTCTTATTTTCAATCAATTCATATTACACATCTATATCGGATTTTCAAATCCTATTTTATAGGAAACTCTATAAACGACGTCTCTAAATATATTGAGTTGTTTTAACAATTCAATTACAAACAAACATGCCTACCACTAATATAATAACCTATAAACAAACTCTAGTAAACCTAACAAATATTTAATTTTACTAACACTCATAAATACTACGTGAGTTATTACTTTAACTCACTTTGCTTCACTAATACCCGACAATTGTCAAGAAATGAAACTTAACAATGCAGAATTGCTTTCTTAAAATTGAATTCCCTGTTAACTTGTAGGAGGTCGTCTTTTTAAATGCCACCCTTTAATTTCTTTGTTTACCGCTTAATAAATCAGTATGCACTGATGAAAGCAATATTTGATGGTTGTGATAGATATGATAAGTTCATAAAAAATCTTGCTGAATATCAGTGTCTTTATTTCTGATAATGAAGTTTTCTTTGTGTTGTTTTAATCTTGCACAGAAAGTATTAGCTGCTCATGGTGCTGCAAAAGTTAGTGCATATGTTACACACGGTGTCTTTCCAAAAAGATCATGGGAGCGGTTTCTACATAAAAATGGAGGTCATTTTAGCTAGATTTTGTAGTCTATATTGCAGTTGAACATTTTTCTCTGACTTATTTTATGATTACAAGCAGGCACATTTGGTTTGTATTTGCCAAATTTTGATGAGTTCAATACCTTTTCTTCAAATCAAATTAGGTGATTAAGGATTGTATCCTCAATCATCTGCAGAACTTGGCTTATTGGTTTTCTTATTCCTAGCAATGAATTTAACTACATTTATTCTACTTTTCTTGAGCTAATATTTTATGCGTAAATTTTCAGTGGGTCCAGAAAATGGCTTGTCCTACTTCTGGATCACGGACTCTTGTCCTCTCACAGTAAAGGAGGTAGCTAGCAGGCCACCCTTTGAAGTGCTCAGTTTAGCAGGACCAATTGCTGCTGCACTTCAGATTTAGGATCATAGGTAAGGCTTTTACCAATCATCATATTTAATGGAAATGCTTGTTTCTACTGCATTTGTGCATCTTATTCTTTCTATTGCTTTCAGATTTCAGGCAAAGCAGGTATCATTTTTACTTATCTTGTTGAGAAACGTTGATTCTTCTGGGAGTTTTCAGCTGCACGTATTGAATTATACAGGTTGGAAACCGAGCCTTCAATCACTTACAGAGCTTAGCTTACCATATTGCTATTCATTCTCTTCATACATGTTTATTCAAATTGATATTTTATTTCTGAATATTTATTGGTTACACAGTAGATGCTTGCACGATTTTGGACACTGGACCTGTGCTTTATCACCAAAATGCGGCGATTTGCATCGTTCTTTTTTATGTCTGAAAAGAGAGTTAGCTAATTGTTACTGTACTTACATATTTGAAAATCTTGGTTATAGTCTTCTGTTGGGATCTTCTCTATTTCTTGATATTTCATTCATAGAGTGTTTTCCAAATCATTTGTGGTCATTTATATTTTTGGGACTCTTGAAACTAGAATCACGTTCAGAAGACTTTAATATGCAGATGCCAAATCTCTGTTTGGACACTTAAGCTTGTACAAGCCTTCCATTAGCCAACTTGGTGCAGACCTATGATCTTTCTTCACTTGAAATAATCATCCATACCCATCTTTCAGGGCTAAGGATAATGGTCATAAAATTTCCTGTTCAATGGTCAATCTGTTTACAGGTCATGATTACAACATAAGATATTGAACATTTCTGAAATGGTAATTCTTTATGTCATGATTACCATTCACCGGAAAGGGAAACATACCAGGCAACACTTTGTGTTTTGCTTCAAACCATTCTGAACGAATAAGCTTTCTGTTTATATATTAGAATAGTCTGTGGTAGGATAGTGGCGGTGGAGTTAGCAAAGCTGCATGCTGATGACAAAAATAGAAAAAGAAAGCAGAGAACTGTTAATATTATAATTTATTTTATGATTTTTTGTGATATACATTGGTTGGTCTACTGATTTTCAAACTGACAAGGCAGTTTTGATTTTTTAACTTGTAATGAGATTATTCCATCAAGCCCAAGCTTCTCTTTTGAAGCAAATACCATGCTAATATTTTTTAGATTAACACGCAAATTGTGGATTTAATGGTTTCTTATAGACCAATTCACATTGTTTGTTGTTTTTTAATATTTCCTACCATAATGGCTATAAGGCTGGATGTTTGCTGAGGTCGGAATGTTGTTATTTGGGAGGGAACTAATTTGTAGAAGCAAATTGTAGTTTTCAATTCATGAGTTAATTATCCCAATTCCTCAAAGGTTTTAACCTTGGTATGGTCTTTTAAATATAGGGTTGGTAGGTAGTGAGGAAAGGGGTGAGGTGTGGTTTATCCCATGTTGCGTCCAATGATTGCTACTCCACAATCCAAGATCTCTTCTTGACTTATGGGTCAAGGATTTGTTGTCAAGAAGGTAAAAAGGGTTCATCAATAGACTGAGGAGGGCTAAAGGCCAATTGACAAGAGTGAGGATAGTCTCCATCGCACTTTGATTTTAGCTTAGATTCATGAGGGTATTTTTAGAGGTATCTTTAGAGTTTTAAACCAACTAAAATGTCGCATGATTGTAACAATGGTAGCTATACCTAATGTTCACTTGATTTTCCATACTTGTCACTAGGTCAAGACAAACTAGTTGCAAAAGACTTCTAATAAAGTTGATTACAACACTTTGCATATGCATCTATAAATAGTAGTAATATTATAATCGTCACAAATAGTTTGATTTAACATTCTATTCATAGTGGCAAGGTGTAGATATGCATGAATTGATTTACTAATGATTGAGTTGATAAGGTTTGCTTAAGATTCTTCCTAGTTTACACCAATGGATCATAGCATGAAATCGTAATTGACTACAACTAAAAAGAACATAGGTTGGTCATTTACCAATGTGAATTGGTGCCTACTCCATTGGGCATCAAAGTCATGAAAAGTAGAGGAAAGAGATACCTTTAGACAAAGTATCAACATAAGTGAATTTTATTTGCATAATAATAATAATAATAAATTACATTATATGTAATGGACCATTTTATAGCAATTACCCATATCTAACAAAAGAAAAACCATTATAAAGCATTTGTAATGCATTAAAAGTTACAACCCTTTATCTAAGCCTTATGATAATCATATTAACTAATGTAGCTTGGGAAAATGTATAGCTTTGATTATACATTTTCTTGATTCATTACAAACTATTATCTTAACATACAATTGTATGGAAATGTGCTCTTACAAGTACTTTTAATTAATTACAATCATACTTGTAACATTTCATGCCCTAGAATTACATATAGGCTTTTCTAAACTAGAAATTACCTCAACAACCAACCAATTAAATGAAAACAAATTGTTATTATAATCCTAATGTTTTTCAACCAACAATTTTTGGAAACTTTGGGAGAAAGTGGAACTCGCAAATGTTGCATGTGGGGGTTGTGTAAGTTTGTGTCACTTTCAAAACAAATGATAGAGATTATTGTAGTGAGATTTGGGTGGGAGGAAACAACTTGGATGGATCACACAAAATGTGGAACTTGGAACAAAGTTCCAACATTTTGAGTTCTCTAATGAATTTTTACTTAGGGGGAAGGGTTGGGCAAAAATGATGAGATCGAGACCAAGAAAGGAATGTAAACTAAGAAGTGGGAGTAAGGGAACGCCGAGGATTTAGATGTGGGGTGGAACATGGACCTTGGAACATTGGGTAGACTTGGCACCTAAGGACTTGGTTCTAAAGTTCTAAGTCCACGTGAAGGCTTGCGACACAATAAAGAATCATGAAAAAGGGGGAAAACGAAACCCAAGAGGAATTTGGAAATAGATTTTTTTTCCAAATTTCTAGAGAGGCTCAAGAATTGAAAATAACCAAAATTACATAGGGCCATGAACAAGACAATGATTATAAAATCACTCCGCAAACAAGTGTACTAAGGATTTGAGGATCAAGACACAATGAATGAACATCCTTAGGTAAAATTTGACAAATGAGAAGGTCACATTAGATATTTCTCGGATCGGTTATTTCTGATGAATTAAAGGGGTACATGTGCAAAAGGGGACAAAACTAAGCCAATTTTGCATTTTTTAAGGCCTATAAAATGTGCTTCAACAAAGGCTTTTGTAGGGACTTGTGCTCCTTGCATGGAGAATGAGAGTCCAACTATCTATGGGAGCAAATCAAAATTACGGACCAAAATGAGATCAAAATGAACATGCTTCATCATCACGATTAAGAAAGGATAATGATTGCACAAAGATACACAACACGGTACTTGCAAGACAAAACACAACACAAAACAAAACACAATATACACAAGGTAAAACAACTTGTAGCCAATGCCATGGAGGTATAATGAAATTGAAAATATGTCGCAAACTCAACTTATAAACATTATAATAGGTCATGTTTTGCATAAAGACCCATAGCACAAGGTCATGAATAAGTTGTTGCAATCACTTGCCTTTTCCAAAGACAATGCTATTGAAGGAGTTAATCTCTCTCAAATTGAAATAATTTTCACCTTCTTGCCAAGTGACATCTCTTATTTGCATGTATCAATTTATAAAACATTGTCCAAAAGTGAAGAGTCACTTTATTATCAACCTTACTATGTTAGAGGAATCATAAATAATAACTGTAGGGTTGGAAAGTTTATCATTGATGTCAAGAAAATATTCATTATCTTTGAAGAATAATTAAGATCGATGGACAAATTGTCATTGATAAAAAAAAGTTGGCATTGATGTTTCAATGACTTGTTAAAATTAAAAGATATATTTGCCAATGTTGAAAACTCATGCATAGACATTATTGGGTGTATGAAGCCCAACGGTCAACTCTTATTTTCCCTCCATATTATGACTCTTGATTTCTCCTTTCGAAAGATTTTAAGAGCTAAGTGGTTATTGTATTTGAAGGCTATTTGAGTTAGCTGCTGTTATGTGTAATCCAAAAACAAAGATATTAATATAGAGATTTTCCTCGGCTGAAAGTGGATGTAGCCAATTGGTGAACCACTATAAAATTCTTGTGTTGTGTTCTCTATTCTCATTCTTTTTTTCAGTACTTCCATTTTTCACTCTTCCAATTTTTATAATTGGTATCAGAGCTAGGCGGTAGAGCTGGTTGGGAATTTAGTAAAAGAGTTTCAAGAACTATGGAGGAGGCGAAGATAGAGAAATTCTCAGGTCAAAATTTTGGTCTATGGAAGGTACAAATGGAGTCACTTTTAATTAAGCAAGATCTTTCACTTGCTTTAGAGGGGAAATTGAAGAAGTTGAATTCGATGTTGAAGGATAAAGATTGGGAAAGCATGGACAAGAAGGCAAGGGCAACAATTTTTCTCTCGATGTCTAGTAATGTCTTTTTCAACGTCATAGCTGAGAAGACAACAAAGGAGTTATGGGACGAACTTGCAACCATGTATGAAATGACATCAGTTGTAAACAAAGTATTCATCATGAAAAAATTATATAAACTAAAGATGAAGGAGGGATCATGGCAAATCACCTCAACAAGTTTAATACTCTTATCAACCAAGCGATTTTGGTGGGTATGACTCAAGATGATGAGAAAAAAATTGTCCTATTATTATGTTCTTTACCAAGCAGCTGAGATGGAGTTGTGACAACAATAAACACTTCGGTGTCTGACAAGAATTTGTTAGTTTTTGATGATGTTGCACCTACCCTTCTCAGCGAAGATATGAGAAGAAGGAATCAAGAGCCCTCATCTATTGATGCCTTAACTGTTGTAAGTACTAAAAATAGAGGAAGAAGTCAAAATAGAGGCAGAAATAATAATAATAAAAGGAGATCCAAATCTGCTAGAAGATTGAAATCCAGGGGCAAAAACGGTGAATGTTGGTTTTGTGGCAAACCGGGTCTCTTAAAAAAGGATTGTCGGAATTAAAAAAAGGCACAAGAAAGGGTGCAGGAGAGTGAAGCTAATACAACTTACTACAAAGATGATAGTATCTTGATATTATCAGCAAGCGACGCCACTTCAGATTCTTGGGTTATAGATTCTGGAGCCTCTTTTCATGCTACCTCATGTACAGAGTATTTCACAAACTACCAAAAATGTTAGTTTGGAAGAGTATTTTTTAGGTGACAACAAAGTTTGTGAAATTATCGGTAAAGGAGATATTTTGTTGCCATTGAAAGGAGGGGGCAAATGGTTGTTAAAAGATGTTCGCCATGACCCAAATTAAAAAGAAATCTGATTTTTGTGAGTCATCTCTACAAACAAGGG
Organism: Thuja plicata; assembly: GCA_018584345.1. Classification (NCBI taxonomy): domain Eukaryota; kingdom Viridiplantae; phylum Streptophyta; class Pinopsida; order Cupressales; family Cupressaceae; genus Thuja; species Thuja plicata. Next base: position 257,544 of record MU224772.1, on the reverse strand, counting down.
TTCAATACTTTCTTTGCAGATGCTTGGAGAGTAACCAAAGGCTCCATGGGTATTTCCAAGGGCAATAAAGTTGGTAGTTTATATATTTTAGAAAATATTGGTGAAGTGGGAGTTGTTATGAGAGTTGTGGACAACAACTCAGAGCTTTGGCATCAAAGGCTCGGACACATGAGTAAGCATGGACTTGATGTTATGCTCAAAAGGGAACGATTGCCAAGTCTGAAATATGTTGATTTGAATTTTTGTGAGCATTGTCTTTATGGCAAAACGAAGCAGGCCAGCTTCTTGAAGTCCGGTAATGAGAAGAGCATGCCCTTGGAGTTGGTTCATTCGGACGTCTTCGAACCTACTAAGGTAACCTCCATTGGAGGATCTAATTACTTTGTCACTTTCTTAGATGATTATACAAGAAAAGTTTGGATTTACATGCTCTCAAAAAAATTAGAAGTTTTCTCTAAATTCCAATCATTCAAAGCTCTTGTTGAAAATCAAATTGGGCAGAAGATTAAGTGCTTGAAAACATATAATGGAGGAGAGTTTTGCTCCTCAGAATTTGATATCTTTTGTGCGGATAATGATATCCATAGAATTAAAATTGTCCCATTCACTCCTCAAGAGAGTGGGGCCGTTGAGAGGCTAAACCAGACAATTCTTGAGAGAGTTCGGTGTATGCTCTCTAATGCCAGATTGGGCAAGAATTTTGGGTTGAGGCATGTAATACAACGGTGTATTTAATCAACCTGAGTTCTTCATCTCATTTGGATTTTGGTATTCTGGAAGAGGAATGGCATGGAAAGAGAATCTCTTACTCACATCTTCGAGCATTCGGATGTGAAGCCTTTGCTCATATCCCTAAAGAAAAAAGGACCAAATTGGACCCCAAGTTGAAGAAGTGCATTTTTGTGGGGTATGGTGAGGACCACTATGGTTTTCGATTGTGGCATCCAGTTGACAAAAGGATTATTCGAAGTCGGGATGTAGTCTTCAATGAGAAGACATTTCCATCCTTACAAACACAAGGAAAACTAGAGAAAGAGTATGTGCCATTTTCAATTTTTGGAAATAACAATTCACAAGAGTTGTCTACACAAGGAAAAATTGGACACACAGGAAGCATGTATAATTCAATTTTAGTGCCCTCTGTGACATGTTTTCCAAATACTCTTGTTTTTCCATAGTCTCTATCTGAGTCTATTTCTACTGGCAATACTTGGGATGTTGGCACAGATGATATTCTACTTCCTCACATGAACAGACTTCATTGTTCTCTGTGTCTTTACCTAGCAATTCATCTGAAAGTAGAGAGTTCTCCATGCGATTGGTGCAAGATAAGAGGAAAGTGGCGTCCACACACTCCCCCTCTACATCTGTTTTGCCTCTAAATGATCATGGTATATAGAGCATCCAACAACATTCAACACTGCGTACTAATATGTTGCCCGATGGTTTCCACGCTAATCAGTGCATGGTCAATGTGACTAATCCCACACAAAGAGGTTTTTCTTCATCCGCGTTTGTCTCAAACACCTCACAATGTGCTCCCAATAATCTAGCATGGGTCAATAAAACACATGGCAGTCAATTCGATGGTGAGAATCATGTTACTTCAATGCGGGCTAGGTATGTTGAGGAGCCTTTTGTCATGGATGCATCACAGTCTGCATATTCATTGCTCCAAATGCCTATTTCTGAGGCCACACTAGCTGTGCCAAACAAGAGTGATGCTACGCAAAAACCATTACATCCTTCAGTGCGGGATGTTCATGCTTGTACACATGATAAGGGCAGCAACATAGGCTGTGATGATTCCTTTAATTTTGGATATCATGATGGAAAGGGGGCTTCTTTTAATTGCCATGTTGTCAATCCACAGAGAGTACAAGACAATATACAATACTCTACTAGTAATGCTCATCAACAAAATCACGGTTCTGAATTGAGGAGGTCTTCCAGGTAGAGGAAACTCCCTTCTAAATTTTCAGATTATGAGTTTTTTTTTCTCATAAGAAGCATAGCAAAATCTTTTCCTCTCTGATCAATTAGAGCTAGCAAATTTAAAAAATGCTTGCAAAGCAATTGACTGTGATAAATGGAGGGCATAAATGCAAGAGGAAATGGACTCTCTAATGGAAAATAACACTTGGGATTTGGTTCTATTTTCGCCAAATTGCCGAGCTTTGAAAAATAGATGGATATTTCGGTTGAAAGAAGAAGACAAAGGTAAGAGAAGATATGAAGCCAGACTGGTTGTGAAATGTTTTGATTAGCAAAAGGGAATTGATTTCAATGAAATCTTCTCACCAGTAGTCAAAATGACTACAGTTCATGCCATTTTGGGATTAGTTGCAGTTCATAATCTTGAACTTGAACAACTTGATGTTAAAAAAATGTTTCTTCATGGTGACACAAGTGAAGAATTGTACATGATCCAGCCCAAAGGTTTTGTAAAACAAGGGCAGGAACATTTATGTTGCAGGTTAAAGTGAAGTTTGTTTGGGCTCAAGCAAGCCCAAAGACAGTGGTACATCAAGTTTGGTAACTTTATGACTGAGCATCATTTTACACACCGTGAATCTGATCTGTATGTTTACTACAAAAACTTACCCAATGGTGGGTGTGTTCTTCTCTTGCTCTATGTTGATGACATGCTTGTAACAGGCACTAGTATGAGGATTATTTGTGAATTGAAACAAGATTTAGCACAACGATTTTCCATGAAGGACTTAGGGGCAGCAAGACACATACTTGGTATGACCATTATCTGGGATAGGTGGAAGAAAGAAATCAAGTTGTCACAAGAAATCTGTATTCACAGAGTTTTGGACAGGTTTGGCATGGCAGATGCCAAAGTGGTTAGCACTTCATTAGCTGATCATTTCCATTTATCTTCAGCCATGTGTCACAAGACACAAGAGGAACAAGAAGAAATGAAGGGAATCTCATATTCTTTAGCTGTAGGTAGTCTCATGTATACCATGGTGTGCACTTGCCCGGATATTGCCCATGCAGTGGGAGTGGTGAGAATGTTTATGAGTAATTTGGGAAACCACATTGGAATGTGGTCAAATGGATTTTGAGGTATCTCAAGGGAACTTCTGATTTTGTTTTATGTTTTGGTGGGAAGGATGCTTCATTGCAAGGTTTTGTTGATTTTGATATGGCCAGTGATTTAGACAAGTGAAGGTCAACTACCGGTTATTTATTTATGTTTGCTGGAGAAGCGATCAGTTGGGTTTCCATAGTGTAACAAGTGGTTTCTCTCTCTACCACAGAGGCTGAATGTATTGCTCTCACTGAAGGCACCAAGGAGATGATATGGCTGCAGTGATTGTTTGATGAATTTGATTGTAAACAACATGGTCCTATTTTGTTTTGTGATAGCAATAGTGCTATTCACTTGGCAAAGAATGGTGCCTTTCACAGTCGTACCAAACATATTGAGGTGCGTTTTCATTTCATTCGAAGCGTGCTTGAGGAGGGTAAATTACAACTAGAGAAAATTGATACAAAAGTTAATCCAGCTGATGTGTTGACAAAGATTGTCCCGCGGGAGAAGTTTGCGTTTTGTCGAGCTTCTCTCGACATTGTCAAGATGTGACAATAGGAACATAGTAGGGGAAGGTCTCTAATTCTTCACAACAGACGTTGGACTTCAAGTGGGAGATTGTTGGATGTATGAATCCCAACGGTCAACTCTTATTTTCCCTCCATATTATGACTCTTTATTTCCCCTTTCAAAAGCTTTGAAGAGCTGAGTGGTTATTGTATTTGAAGGCTAATTGAGTTAGCTGTTGTTATGTGTAATCCAAAAATAGAGATATAAATATAGAGATTTTCCTCTGCTGAAAGTGGATATAGCTAATTGGTGAATAAAATTCTTGTGTTGTGTTCTCTATTCACATTCTGGTTTTCTGTACTTTCATTTATCGCTCTTCCAATTTTTCCAGACATGGATTAAAGAAGACTCATTTAAAGAAGGCTTTAATGTTAACTACTTAAGCAACTAAATTTCTATGCATTGCTTGAGATTAAAGACAACAATTCTAATGTGAGAAATTAATATTGAAGAATCCATCTACAACTATTTGTGACCAAGGTGGCGGAGATAAATACAACAATAACATACTAGGCGATATGATTATGAAGAAAAACACAACACGGCGACTTGATTAATTATGTGAGATAAGAATTGTATTGAGGTAACATCAAATATGGTGTGGTTCAAGCAAATACAAAAGACAATGATTGCATTAGAAGTTTTCAAATTATTAGAGACGACTTCCTTAATAATAGCTTTGACTTTTTTAACGGGCAATGATTTAATATGAAAGAGAACGATTTACATGGAGGAGGTGCGATCTATATTGTTAAAAATGGAGAGACTCTATATTAATAGAAGAAGTGAACTATTAAGGCAGTGAAATTCTATCGTAGAAGAAGCAACCATGATGTAGATTATAATCAAGTTGATAATAGAGCGATCTACTTGATAATACAACCAACTATATCTTCATAAAAAAATCTTCCAAATGTATTAGACATTAATTAATAAAGCAGTGATTACGTTCAGAAACAACGCTTGAAGAAATGATCTGTATAATAAATGAATACAAACAAACATTATAAAGCAACACTAAGATTGGAATTTGTTAGACAATGAACAAGGACAAAACATTTAATCAACAAGGTACTACATTTTTTTTGGTAAAATGCATAGTGTGTGAAATATAATGAAGTAATAAAAGAGTATAATAAGGAGATGCATATAGTAATAGATTGGAGAAAATATGGGAGCAATTCTCAACCAAGCCTATTACAAAGGAGCATGAAGTAAATACATTGGTTGATGTAGTGATCAAAATATGGGAGCAGAGCTTAACCATGATCACATTAATCACAAGCGGACCATGAAACTTGCCCAACTGACACTTCATGCAAAATGCTGCTACACCTACTGCCCATGAAGAGAAGTTGATACCAAGCTAGCAAACTAAAGACACCAACTAAGAAAAGAGACTATAGGACACCTGAGCTATGTAACATAGCAAAATAGGAGAGCGGCACCACCACTGCGACAGACTAATTAAACTTGACCACAATTAGCTTTAGACCAAAGAAGAAATCAAGGATCTTCCTCTTGTCTACTTCTGGAAAGAAATCTTCGTCATTAGCATAGAACATATTCATCACAGTGTAGTCATCATGTATTACGCATGATTTGAATATAGTCCATGCCTCTTTCATCTTTTTTCATAGCCCTCTCTAGATAGATTGAATATGTCACCTAGAGAGCCTGAAATCAACTCTGTATCAATACTTCCCAGAGCTTGAGACACCTTTAGCTAGTACTAGGGTGCAACAAGTTTGCTCCCAACAATACACACCCAAACAGGGAAAGCGATTGTTTGTAGCAAGGGGGTAAAGAAAAGCTCATAAATTATTCCATCGTGTGTATGAGACAAGCCAACACTATGTTGCAAAATATAGGAAATGGATTGCCATACTTCGCTATCCTTTGACATGAAGAGTCTGTGGCACTGACCATCAAGAGGTTCTTCCAAACAATCACATGTGATACCAAAGAAGTTTGCCATCTGAAACTGGAGATGAACTAGATGAGCACCACTGTAATGAAATAGTATGGGCATTGCTATGTCCAGCTTGAACCAATTCTCAAAGTTTTTCCTGAATGAAACCCCTTGATACAATAAATAGAGGAGATGAAAATATACTTAATGATCATCCCCAGTTGCAGGACAAGTGGCACAACAACAAGGATAGTTAATCCAAATATGAACAGAGAGATTGACAAGAATATTTGAAGGCATGTACCCAAGAACATGGCAAGAAAGACATGATAGATGGAATCTAATGCTGGGAAACTCCATCGAAGTTGCAAGTACTTTGAAAATTACAAAAGCACTAACACTTAAACAAGCAGATATATCTACAATCTCAGGAATCTCAGTAAATCTGCATCCAAAAATCTAGTCAAATCACATCACTCAGGATTCTTCGAAGAACTGCACCCAAGAAACAAAGAAAAGCTTGTAACAATGTATGCATAAGTTGTCAAATATTGAACATCAACTATCCTATGACAAGGACACTAAAAATCTCATAGGTTCTAGCACTGATCAAGAGGGAAACACTGACAAAAAAGGCTTGACAGTACAATAGGAGGACTAGGAAAGCAGAAGTAGCAGCGAAGAGAAGAAGGTTCCCAAATGCAACCCATGTGACTGGCTGCAGAACGAGGCTAGAAATGGGCAACACAAACCATGACAGACTAAGGCAATGAAATTTATCTTATAAAGACGATGACTTTAAATTATAAAGAATGTCAACTCTTTGTTTATGAAAGACAAACAACAATTGTTATAAAACAATTACTAATATGAGTAAACACCAATGATAATGGAGAGGTGCTTTTTATTTGAGAGTTATTTTTATTAATGAAAATAGATGCCTCTTTTCAAAAGGATGTCTCTTTTCATATAAGGCAAGAAGATACAAGTAGTAAGAAATGTGTGGCGTTGAGTGAAAACCTACAAGTCATATTATACATGCACCAATATATTTAAAGAGCAATTTGTAAAGTGGAGAAGATGTAGGTAAATATAATACTTATTGAGATCATTCAATAAGAAGTATGAAATGAATGTTTTATTGTGTGTGAAATAAAGAATCATATTATCATAACTACACTGATTTGGCGCAAAGAAGAATGTATGAGTAATACAAATGTATAAGTAGATTTGATGAACAAAATATGAAAATAATGGAAAATAATGATTTGAATGAATGTGATAGAAAGTTGTGTTGCAAAGACTATATACTAGATTTGTGGAGAGCAATCATTTGCAGATTTAATGAGAATATTGTAGAAAATTTTATAGTGAAGTTTGTGATCATTCTATGGCAAATTTAAAATGGGTTCCATGAGGGATTGTGATCAGTTTTGTGACAGATTTATTGTCATCATAATAGTAGTTTGAAGAAGAGAGTTTGTGGAGGAAATGTTATCCATCATATGTTGAAGCAACATTCATAAGGTGAAAATTCGAATGAGGGGTTGGTGCCTCTAGTAGGATAAGTCTACGAATTTTGTAAAAGAATAATTTATTTAGAAATCATTAATTTGTTAGGGTTTTGTCTAGTAAGGGTTTCCATGTATATCTTCTGTTCTATCTATGTTGCATGATAGTTAGATCTCATGTGTATGATAAAATGCAATGAATATGTTTATATGATTATGTTATATGCTAATGATATTAAGTTGAAAAAGTAAAAGTTTGTTGTTGTATTGATTGCCTCTAGTAGGATGAGCTTACAAACTTTGTAAAAGAAGAATTTATATAGAAAGCATTAATTTGTCGTGGTTTTCTCCAGTAAGGGTTTCCACATATATCTTGTGTTGTATATGTGTTGCATGATAGTTAGATCTCATGTGAATGACAATATGAAATGAATATGTTTACGAGATTAAGTTATATACTTATAATATTAATTTGAAAAAGTAAAGTTTGTTGTTCTATTGCTTCACCAACCCCACCGCACCCCCTCCCAATATAATCATGTGCTCATAATGTAGGACTTATTTTCCATAATACATAAAGCATTTATGCAACAAAGGGGTAGAAAACTTAAAGCTTGATCCTCATTATATGTGGATGAAATAAAATATTCACCTTTGAATTCTTCAATCTTGCCAGCTCTATTGACCTCATCATATGAATCAAAGCAAAGAGAAAAAACTTCAAATCATGTGGTAAAGAAATACATACCTGATTGCAACCTTGCTCAATACAAGGAAGAAAATCATCTTGCATTCCAAATTAGTATGTCTTGAGGTCATGCACACTTTTAGCTTGAGAAACATGTCGATCTATATGTTTTTGTTATCAAAATCCAACAATACAAGGGTGTTGGCCCTTACAAGACAGACCAAAAAGGCCATTTACAAAAAGTTCAAGAATAAACCATTTACAACACACTAGCTGAATAGCTAGTAACCCACATCAAGAGTGGGTAGATAATTGACCCACAATGTCAAGACGAGAATGAGACACTAAAGAATAATCTTTCCTATGCCGACAAACAACCGTCTAAGCAATACTATCACTAGGATTCCCACCACAAGAGGGAGCAAGTGGAGAAAGCAACAAAACATGGGTGTTGTCCCATTGTCGATCTATATGCTGATGCTTAGCACCATCATTATTTATAGGTTGGATTTGGACAAAAGATTCCAATATATGTACACCATAAAATTGATGTATTCCTCAATAAATGAATCAAAAAATTGACTTAAGTTGCAATTCGAACCGTAAACAAATTTTTTTTATCATGATAAGAAACCTCAAGTGAAGAACTATTTCCACACAAAAAGCACCATGATGAGACACCTCAAGTAAAGAAATAGTTCGTCAAATTGTCTCCTCGTTTCTTGTTCACTTTAGCAATCTGTTATATCTTGTATTCTATTAAAATCAAGCCTATGACACATTTATTCATCTTCCATAACTACTATATCATCTTCATGTGACCCAATTTGCGTACAACTTGAAACAAAGTAATAACTTATCATATGTGTGCACATATTCACTATCTTCCAATCATCGAAGACAAGGTCTTCAAATTGAAATTTATTGAAGACCCCACAATAACATTTGGCTCAACAATAATATCACCAACTGTAGCCACATCTATGTCATACTCATACAAACATTAGTAGCTTCATTATCAATAATAGGGACAAGGGAGGGGAATCCATCAAACAAGAAAATAGTTTTGTTCATCCTTTGCATTATCAAAATGTGCACACTATACAATTAGCTTCACTAGATGATCCACTTGTTTGTTCACTTATTTGAGCACCTTCCTCTTTTTCCATCTTCCCCCACAAATAGTAGGGTCATGTATCTCATTCTCAAATTGAATGTCATCAAATACTTCATCATTTCATTCACTAACAAATGACATATCCAAATGAAGATAGGTGCATGATCACCATCATCATCAATGTTGTTACATGAGGCATTCTCTACCCACTTGCATGCATTTTTGTTTTGATACGGTGTTGTACTAAAATTGTATGTTGTAATGCCCTTCCTATTTGTAACCTTAACACAACTAGATCATGACATTTTTTACTATGTACATAAGATGTATAGGTAGTTCTTGTGCTTGTTGCTTTGGGTGTTTATCAATAATTCAATTTCATTTTTTCCATTATGGCTTCTGGTTTTTTATTATTATCATGGTGTGTTGGATCACTTGCATGTTTTGAGATAAGGTTCTTGAACATGTCAGTTGTTGGTGTTTGGTATGCATTGAGATACATTTTGACAATGTGATAATTTATTACAAAGACTTGATGCATTGCGTTGTGTTATTCTTGAGATGCACATGTGATGATTATATGTTTGGTTTATCTTGATGCTTTAGTTCATGGAAATGCACATTATTTATGTTGTGAATAAATGTATCACAATTTTATGACATTTAGATGTATTGATTTACTTTTTGTAAGATGGTATATCCCATTGGGAAATTACGTTATTCCTTGCGTTGGGAATGCATATTTATTTGATTTAGTTATTGATTACATATTGTGTAAATGAGTTATTGTTGTATGTCTTAGTTTTTTAAATTGAAATTCATGAAATTATATGAAATAAAATAATGAAAATAAAAATTAGAAAATAGGGGAAATGGAAAATGGATAAAGGGTTTCAAAGGAAAATATATTTTTCATCAACTCATATTATTTGGGGAGAAAATTGCTCCAAAATCTTCCTTTGGAAAATTGAAAATTTGGTAGACTTTGATCATTTGGAATTATAAAAGGTTGGGAATTGGATAGGAATTTGGTCATTAAGGGGTGCTTAATCTTACGAGAGTTTTTGTCCACACATTTCTATGAAATTGGAAAGGAAATCTCTCTCTCTCTCTCTCTCTCTCTATATATATATATATATATATGTGTGTGTGTGTGTGTGTGTGTGTGTGTGTGTGTGTGTGTGTGTGTGTGTGAAATTTGCATGTATTTTGTATTCAAAATAAATTGTAATTTAAAAATTGAAAGTGAAAGTAGATGCTTTGTCATGGTTGATTTCATGTCTCTTTCATAGATTTTCATTATGATTATTTTAAGATCATGTTTAAATTTTTGTCCCTTGTATCTAAGGCATAATTGCAATTAGTTGTGATGAATTTAGGATGAAGGTATTAAAAAGTCATAGGGGAATGACTCTTGACATTTTCTAAGGTCCAAAGTAGCTTGATAATATCTTAGTTAATAAGCAATAACTAATGACATTTGGGTACATACAATTAACCAAGATAAAATGCTTATGACATAGCCAAAGTTCTTGTATAAGGCCAATATACGAATAGAAGGCATGCCCACTTTGAAAGCATCGAGTCGTATAGGTTGGCAGCTCGTATGGCGAAGTTGATTAATGCTTGACTTCACTTAGTCATCCCTTTGAGATTTGCAATGACACTTCATATCTCAACTCTACATATATTATCCTTGTACCATGGTGCTTGTGCCTAATGATGGTTTATTTTTTGTGTCATTAATCTTTGTACCCAATGAGGATTTTTTATTTAATCCATCTTGTGATGTTGATTGTCTAAATCTTACTTGATGTCTATGTTGTGTGTATGCTCCACATATGGCACATGTAAGATTCTTGCCAATTTGTTTGGGTTGAGCGTGCTTGTGGTCAATGTGACTATCTACTAGAACAACAAGAGTGGATCTTTGGATACTTCATGGTCATGTGGCATGTAACCATTGTTAGGGATTCAAAGAATTTGGGAAGAGCTCCAAGATTGTGTATAAGTTGGTAAAAGGTTCACCTTATTTTTATTTTAATGTAGTATTTCAAAAATATACTAGATTCCATTTGAGTCCACTGTCTAAATGTAACGTGGTACTTGAATCTCCTTATGTAGATAAATTGTGGTGGTTTAGATGCCTTTACATGTTTGGTGGTGGAGTTGAACATGTTTCTTAGTTTGTTTTCTCTTTAAATTTGATTCAATATTTGTTAAAATCAACATATAACACAATTGAAATTGGGTTTGAAAATGATTGTAAATTTATTAAACATGTTATTTGATCTTTGAAGTCCTTAGCTATCTTTTGTGTGCTTAGTGTGTTGGTGAGAAATCTTTCATTGAGGGGTTGTTTAGGGTTCTCCAAGTGGTCTTGACAAGATAGCAACTCTGTAACTTGTTCTCGCCCACATAAAAATGTTGTTTAAAGGGGTTTTCCTTGGTCAAACCCCAGTTTAGGAATAAACCTTGAAAATGAAATGAAATTGGATTAAGGAAAGTATTTAAAAGGGTAAATGTTTGATTCACCTTGATGAAACCCTCATGGACGGATGTAGAAATCACTCATACCCACGTATATGCTTGAATATACTTGAAAGAAAAGGGTTTGCCTTGAAATGTAGAATAATAATCAAAGATTCCCTCACAAATGCATGGATCTATGATTGTGATTCCTAGATCTTCAATGTAGACATGCTTGATAATTGCTTGCAAAGAAGGATAATGGATGAGAATGGAAGAAGGATCTTCTTGCTTTATTGAGAATTCCTCTACTTGGACATCATTGGAGAAAAACTTGTTCAATTGGAGAATATTTCCTTTGACTTTAATGATCTTGAATTATTGGAGACTTGCAGAAACTTGTCTTGGAGGCTTGCCTTCAAATTTTGAATACAATTGCTCAATTGTTCTTGCTTGCTTGAAAAGCTTGGTAGCTTGATTGCCAAAATGCTTGAATGAAGTTGTGCTTTGCAAAATAGGGAGAGTGATGCAGGAGCATCCTGGGTGTAAGAGCAATCTTGCATCACCCAAAAATATTTGTTTTTCTATTCAATAAGGGCTATTTTGTACAAAGCTGCTATTTTTGGAAACTTACTATTTTTAGTAAGTTAGTCGTTTGAGCTCAGAATGTTCTAATTTTCTAGGTGAAGGTTCATCTTAGTCATATAAGAATGCCAGTTGAATTTTAGTGCCAGATCATCTGTATTGGCAAAGTTATTAAGGATTTATTGTTGAGATTTTAGGGTGCAAAACCTTTGAGCTCAATTTTCAGGACCTTAGAGGCTCCGGATCGAGGTCGAACCCCCAATTGACTGGCGCTTCACGAGTCAGGCACTGTAGATCGCGATCTCCCATTTCCGAAAAGTGGTTAAAATAGCCAATTGGAGCTACGGTTCAAAAGTTATGGCTTCCTGAAGTTGGGCTACCTAATCTCATGTTTTGTAAATATTTAAAGCCGACCCTTTTGTAATAAAAGTGAAAAATAATTAAATGCTAAGGGTAGTCGGCCT
>MU224772.1:217012-235560 GCA_018584345.1 Thuja plicata | reverse complement strand
GGAATATGCAATTGAGGTAGAGATTTGGTATGGAAAAGGAAGTTGTATCAATACTTCAATAGAATTGATCCAGGCATGTTGAAGATGGTTTTGTCTAGTTCATGATTTGTGGATTGTTGTCCATTATGGATTGTAGTCCATGTAATTGTTGTAAGAGCCTTCCCTATTGTATTTGAGTAGTGAGCTCTAGGTAGTGTCCCTAAATGCATGTGCATTCCCATTGTAATACCTTTAACATGGTATAGTGATTTTAACAAAGTATATCATCTTGTGGGTTCATCCTCACTGTTGTTTTTCCCTTGACCATGTTTTCCACACACAAAATCTTGGTGTTATGTGTTCTTGATGCGTTGTGGATCTATGCTTTATTGTGCATTAATCAATTATAAAGTTTAAGGTTAAAAGTCTGTTAAAGTTTGAAGTGTTGGACACAACTGATTCACCCCCCTCTCAGTTGTGTTTTCTTATTTCTATCAATTGGTATCAGAGCTAGTTCCTCTTTGGGAAGATTAATCGGTTGATTTGATTCGAGATGGAATTTTTTAAGGAAGATAGTCTAAGATTTGATGACACTAAGTATTCTATATGGAAAGGTCACATGGAAACACACTTGATATGCATTGGTGAAGAATATTGGGATATATTCCTCTTGCAAATATTTCTACTGCTACTCCCGATGAGAAGAAGAAAGTTGAATACAACATCAAATCTAAGGAAGCATTGTTGAGCGCCTTGTCTAATATAGAGTACACAATTGTTATGGAATTAAAGACTACACATGAGATCTAGAAGAAGTTGGAAACATTACATGAAGGCGATACCTATGTGAAGCTAGCTAAGTTATAGAGCTATAAAGGATAATATAAGACATTGAGGATGAGTGAATATGAAAATGTTATTTCTCACATGCATAAGGCGAATGAGCTTGTATGTGGTATTAGATGTGCTGGTAGATAGTTAGATGAATCAAAGATTGTTGCTAAAATCTTGAGATCCTTGCCTCCTTCCTACAAACACAAGGTTGCTTCTATCGAGGAGATAAGAACAGTGACAAATGTGACAAGAGACATGTTTATTGGTAAGTTAAATTCCTTTGAGATGAGTGTATTTGGTGATGCCCTTCCTAAAGTTGAGTCTGTATTCAAATCTACTATTTCTAAGGATAAGAAGATATATGATCCAGGAGAAAGATCTTCTAGAAGCATTTCAATATATGCATGATGAAGGAGCATCTAGGGTGTAAGAGAAATCTTGCATCGCCCAAAAATATTGTCTATTTTTTCAATTAGGGCTTTATTTTGGCAGAGTTACTATTTTTGAAAAGTTAACTATTTTTAGTAGGTTGTTCATTTGAGCTCGAAACGTTCCATTTACTTCCCTAGAGGTTCATTTTGGATATACATGTCTGTCAGTAAAGTTTCATGGAAAGATCAAGTCCGATTTTGAAGATATTGCATTTTCTATTTTGGCAGGGTGATACAAAAACTTTGAACTCAGTTTTGAAGGCCTTAGAGGCTCCGAAATGGGGTCATAATAGCCAATCGACTTAACAGTTCACAAGTTATGGTTTTCGGAAGTTGGACCTTCAAGACTCAAGTTTCAATACAAAAGGAATAGCAAGAAAAACAACTTAAGACGGGAAATTGAACCATTGGGCGCCAAAATGGGAGAATTTCACTTTCCATAATATTCTAAGGCGATTAATTGTGCTACCTGTATAGGGATGAAGGGGAATTTTAGGGTTCGGCTTTGGTTGTATAGATTGTGACTCTGTCTTGCAAAATATTGTAATTAAAATTCCCTTGTGTCTGTAGCATGTTATTTTTTTGAATATTGTAATGAAATTTGATTGAAGATAATAGAACAAAAAAGTTTTTATGTTCTTGCCATCATTTTGTTCCTAATTTTTTTTGTTTATTTCTTTGTCGTGTTGTGTGTTTTGGGTTGAATATGGGGAGTACCCTTCATCAATGCAAAAGAGGGAATAAATTGAAGGAGATGAAGAGATAAAACTTAGAGAACTTGAAGCCCTTATTATGAAGAGATTTCCTAAAGGTTCTGGTAATTATGGAGGAAAATTTCCCCTTAAATGTTTTTCTTGCAAAAAGAATGGTCATTTTGCTTCAAGGTGTCCAGAAAGAGATCCTAAGCATAAACCTAGAAAACCCCAACCTAGATATTAAAAGAAATGTTACTATATTGCCGATGAAGGTGTGATAGATGATGAGTCTAATGAAGATGGTTCAAAAGATGATGAATGTGTATTCATTGCTATCAAGGAAGAGATCCAATTCCTAATGAGACTACTAGTTGCATGAATGTGGAAAGAGTTTTAGTTGCACATGTTCAAGAGAAATATGAATGGGTGATTGATAATGGTGTTATAATTAAGGTAGAACACACAAATGAGAGGGGGGTTGAATAAGTGCCAAAAAAATCCAAACCTTTAACCAAATTATAAACTTAATCTCATATCTGAAAGATAAACATGAATGCAATATCATAACACAATATTCAACACATAACACTGAGATTTTTGATGTGGAAACCCGATTAAGGGAAAAACCATAGTGGGGATCAAACCCACAAGATGAATATACTCTGTTAAAAACACTATACCCAACTGATGGAGATGATTTTGAAGACCGAGATAAGAGGTATACAATATTGTAGAAAGGATTAGGTCAGTTGTTATTTGGTCATTGATGTCAAGCAATTTATTTATGATTCATATTGAATTTCCATATCTTTCGGAGTTGATTTAATTGGGCAAGTTAATAAAGATTAGACAATGATAAGTTCATCTTGAGATAATTGTTTTCTACTTTATCAAGTCGGTAAAGAAGATTGGACAAGTAGGTAAGACTAAAGAGTTAAGTTACTGAGTAGAAATAAGTTTTTTGGTAAAGGGTTATGTAAGTCGGTCAAGACACCGAGACATTGAGGCACCAAGCAGTGCATGGATGTCACCAAATTGAGAGTTAGTTTCCAAACACAATATATGTTAGAAACAACAATAAGAACACATTTAATGGTGAGCCATGACGATATGGAAGATTCCAAGAATGAAGAAGAAGTTGGTTACAAGATCTACGCAAGGGAAAATTCAAGGAAAAGATCTATGGTATAGATTAAGTTGCAAAAGTGAAGGTTTTACTTCCAAGAAAAGTGCAATTTCTGAGGTGATACTGAAACAGTTAACCAAGTTTCAAGTTCACTGAATCAGTTCAAAAAGTTGATCTAACGACTGAGCGTGATTGAAAGAAAACCTAATCAAGGAGATTAAGAGGCAAACACAGAGTCTATTTAAAGGATGAATTCGAATAACAAAGGGTTGACAAGTTGAAGTTTTGAAGTGTTACCGAGTGATGCAGTGAAGATAAAAGAAGTGCAAATCCAATTCTAAAGCAGAGATTGATGAAGTGTTGATGCCAGTAGTCAGAGAGAGCACATAAGGTATTTGATCAAGCAAGAGGTAGTTGCAGTTTTACAGATCATTTTATACATTGTTGCTTATTTTCATTTGTAATAGAGAAATCTCTTAACTGAGTGGACTTAACAGTCTTATTGTAAAATCCTTGAGAAAGGTGACATTCTAAAAGAGTGTTCAAAGACCTCTAACCAAGCCACTCCTAATAGTGTGAAGATCTTAATGGGTCTGAGGTAAATCCCCTAACAGGGTCACATATAATAATGTGTATTGTAATCTTTAATAGGATTGACTTTTAACCGAGCATACTTCAGAAGAGTATTTTCATTTATGGGTAACAATTCCCATAAAGGTTTTTCCCAAATTGGGTTTCCTCGTTAAATCTGGTGTTAAATGTGTTGAATGTTTCATGTGCATGATATTTACTATTTATGCAAGTTACTATTTGAGTTATTGAAGTTATTTGGTGATTTGGTTGATGCTATTGTTTATCCTACTGAGTTGAATCAGAGTTGAGTTTTAAAGTTTAGAGTATCATAGTTTTCTTATTCACCCCCTCTCAATAATCCAACAATTGGTATCAGAGATGAGTACTCTAAGAGATAAGTTTAAAAGATTTGAGTTAAAGATCCGAAGATGTATAAGAGGGAGGCACCAAAGTTGAATAAGGATAACTTCTTTACATGGAAAAATAGAATGAGGTTGCCCTTATCTGGGATTGGAGGGTATGCAATATACTATCTTGACAATGAGTGTTCACCACCGCCATTTGGACCTTTGACTCTTGAGAAGATAAGAGAAAGATAAGACCACACACAAGCTATGATTGAGATATCATCTACTCTCACCAATCTGGAGTTTAATGACCTCAAAGGATGTGATACAACAAAGCAGATGTGGGATAAGATTTAATTGGTACATGGTGGACATCAACATGTTCAGAAGGCAAAAGATGAAAGCTTAAGATGAAAATTTGATTCTATGAGAATGAAAGAAGGTGAAAATATTACACTATATAGTGCAAGATTGAAGGAAATTGTGAATGCTATCAGAGGTGCTGGAGGACAGATAACTGCAGAATATGTAACAAGAAAACTGTTGAGGACATTTTTACCTATGTATGCCATCCAAGTATCTGCAATACAAGAAATGAGATCCATTCCTCATATGACTATTTCACTGGATGCTACTATTGGTAAGTTGATTTCTTTTGAGCTAAATGATTTTGATAATAGTTTACCAGATACTGCTAGGATTGAGTCTGCATTTAAATCATCTTTGAAGATTGGAAGTTCTAGGGAGTCTAGACCTAGTGATGGTTATGCGAGTAGTGCTAGTGAAAGATTCTATAGTTGCAAGAGTGAGTTAGAAGAACTATATGCTAAAGATTAAGCAAATGAAAAAGAGTTTGAAGCTCTACTAGCTAGAAGACTACATAGAGGTAAAGGAAAGTACCGAGGTAAGCTACCTTTGAAAATTTTTAAATGTAACAAGATTGGGCACATTGCTCCTGGATGCCTTGAAAATGATACTGGTGAGAAGAAAGACAACCAAGATAATAACAAAAGAGAACAGATTTAGGAGATTCTAAGATTTCAAAAACAAAGATAAGAAGTCATTTCATATTTCTAATGAAGGACTAACCGATGATGACACAGATGATGATGACGGTGAAGAAGTTGTATATGTTTCCATCAAGGATAATTATGATGAAGAAAAGAAAGAAGAAAAAGCCCTAATATCACATGTAAGCAAGAATGATACCTTCATTATAGATAGTGGGTGTTCACACCACATGACTGGCGACACACTTAAGTTCACTACTATGGAAGAACATGATGGATGATATGTTAGATTTGGTAATGATGCTCCATATCCTATGAAAAGTAAAGGCTCTATAATTCTATTGAATAATACCATATGTGATGATATATATTGGGTTGAAGGACTAAATTATAATCTATTTAGTGTGGCACAACTAAATAATATAGGACACCGATTATAATTTCAGTATGGAAAGGTAAAAGTATTTGATCAGAAAGGAAGTCTGACTTCCACTGGAGAAAAATCTAAAGGTAACCTATTTTACCTTGATACATCTACTAAGATTTGTTTATATGCTAAAGTTGAAGATGCATGGTTATGGCACAAGAGGTTATGTCATGTAAACTTTGACAATCTAATTAAAGTGAGCAAAAATAATATAGTTAGAGGTCTACCGAGATTGGAGAAACCTGAGAATATTATGTGCAAGGAATGTCAAGTTGGAAAAATGACTAAGTCAAGTTTTACAAGTAAGCCTTATGTTACACAAGGAATTATGGACTTAGTGCACACTGACCTATGTGGATCGATGGGGACACAAAGCTACTATGGTGATAGATATTTTATTTTGTTTGTTGATGATTATTCTAGAATGATGTCTGTCATGTTTTTAAAAGAAAAATATGAATCTTTCCACATGTTTAAGTGGTACAAGGCAAGAGTTGAAAAGGAAACTGGAAGAAAACTGAAGTGTCTGAGATCTGACAGGGGAGGAGAGTTTACTTCTGACGAGTTTATGCTCTTTTGCAATGAACATGGAATAAAGAGACAAATGTTTGCACTGAGGACACCACATCAGAATGGTATAGCTGAAAGGAGAAACAGATCCATTGTGGATTGTGCAAGAAAACTGATGATTAAGAAGGGTATTTCTCAAACTTATTGAAGATAAGCAGTCAACATTGTTGCTTATACACTTAACCGAGTATAATTTAAGAAAGGTACAAACAAGATTCCATATGAGATTAGGTATGATCACAAACCAAATGTAAGTTATTTCACAATATTTGGAAGTAGATGCTATATTCTTAAAGATGCTAGAGATGGTAAGTTTGGTTCTAAAGGAGATGAAGGAATATTCTTAGGATATTCTACAAAGAGCAAAGCTTACAAATGTTTGAACAAATCTACTAACAAGATTGTAGAAAGTGCAAATGTGAGAATTGATGAATTTGCAGAAAGAAATGATGAGGACAACAAGAAGGAAACTAAGGACTATCAAAGATTTGTATATGTTCAACCTGATGTCCCTGATACCTTACCGAAAGTACAAACTGAGGAGGAAGCTGAATAGAGAGATCTACCACTGAATGATGGAAATGAAGTTCCACCGACTATTGAGCCTACTCTAGCCAAGTATGTGAGGAGACACCACTCACCGAGAAAGATAATTGGAGACAAGAATACTGGAATTATGAAAACAAGCAAGGTAAGAGACAATACATGCTTAATTTTTGAATTAGAACCAAGAAGAGTAAAGGATGCATTGGATAATGAAGACTGGGTTAAAGTTATGAAAGAAGAGATAGATCAGATTGTAAAGAATAATACATGGACTTTAGTACCGAGACCTAAAGATAAAAATGTTATTGGTACAAAGTGGATTTTTAGAAATAAATTGAATGAGCATGGAGATGTAATCAGAAACAAAGCAAGACTAGTTTGCAAGGGGTATGCACAAGAAGGAATTGATTATGGTGAAAATTTTGCACCCGTTGTTAGATTAGGAGTTAGAATTATACTAGCATATGCATCTTACAAAGGATTTAAATTCTATCAGATGCATGTCAAGTCTACATTTCTTAATGGTATTCTTGAAGAAGAAGTTTATATAGAACAACCTCAAGGATTTGCTGAGAATATTAACAAGGACATGGTATGAAAATTGTACATGACACTATATGGTTTGAAACAAGCACCTAGAGCTTGGTATGAAAGATTACATGCATATCTAATCAAGATTGGATTTCAAAGAACTAGTGACAATAGTAATGTGTGTTGGTTTACTAAGAGGGGGGGGGGGGGGGGGANGGGGTGAATCAAAAAATATTGAATCTTATAACTTAAAACTTAGATATCTGATTGAACTCGGTGACTCAAATAAAAACAACAACCGATACTAAGATAACTCTACTTATCCCAATCAATAACATATACCATATGCAACTAACATTTATAATTACGAAATGCAACACACATACACCATATTTAATGAGGAAACCCAATTTGGGAAAAACCTCTGTGGGAATTGTCACCCACAAAAAAAATACTCTTCTGAAGTATGCTCGGTTAAGAGCCAATCTTGTTAAAGATTACAATGCACATTTGTTAGATGTGACCCTGTAAGGGGATTTACCTTAGATCTATTAAGATCTTCACTCTTTTAGGAGTGGTATGGCCAAAGGGATTAAACATTCATTCTATATTGTTACATTTCTCAAGGATTTACAAAAGGACTTGTTAGGTCCACTTGGTTAAGATATTTTCTGTTACAAAGGGAAATAAGAAACAATGTAATGATTTGATCTGTATAATTGCAACTACCTCTTGCTTGATCAGATCCCTTATGCGCTCTCTGTCACTACTGGCATCAATAATTACTCAGTCTCTTCTCTGGACTAGATCTCCACCTCTTTTCTCTTCTCTGCTTCACTCGGTAGGTTGACCACACTTCAACCTTTAAATTTTTCCAACATCTCTCTCGTAAACATGTAAGGTCATCAATATATATGCCTCTTTTTTCCCTCTTAATCTCCTTGATTAGGTTTTCCTTTATTTCTCTCAGCGGTTAGATCATATTTTTGAACTGATTCAATGTATCTACAACTGGTTAAACGATTTAATTTTACCTTAGGACTTGCACTATTCTTGGAACTCACAACTTCCCTTTTGCCGCTTAATCTTCATCTCATATTTTGAACTTGAATATTAATGACCGTAGATCTCTGTAAAAAACTTCATCTTCATCCTTAGCATCTTCTTGATGTCTGTGCCTTCACATTAAATGCATTCTGATTATTGAATTCAAACTCTATTCCGCACTTGGTGACTCGGTGACTGACTTCACTCAGTGTTTGACTTTGCTCGATTACCAACCTTGCTCGGTGACTGACCTCACTCGATTATCAACTTCATTCGGTGACTAACTTTTCTTTGCTTGACTGACTAACACTTCACTTTACCAACAAAATTCTCTCTTCTCGGTAACTAGGTTTGCTCCCTTTATCGACTTGACCTTTCTTTCTTTACCGACTTAACAACATCAAATGTTAAGTAGAATTTTTTTTATACCAATAGTAGCTTATCATTGTCTGATATTTATTATCTGCCCAATTAAGTTCCTCTCTGAATGATATGGCAACTTAATATAAACCAGGAATCAATTACTTGACATCAATGACAAAATAACAAATGATCTAACCATTCTACTTTCTTTTATTCCTCTTAACCCGGTCTTCATCATTATTACCCATTATTACCATTGGTTAGTTAAAAATCTCCCTCTTTGGAATTGACGGAAACACTATTAATTGATGATGGTATACTTTGATAGTTAATTTTTGTCTTGTGCTCCCTCTTAGCTTGTTCTTCCTCTTTGTGGCGTCCATCAACATTCACCATTCACATTCTCCTTCTTACATGAAGTCTTTCCACTTGTGTATTCATCTATTACTTACTTCTCTCTCTTTGACATAAATGGAACAGATTCATACTCTTGAAATCTTATTTAGGCAGTGAATCATACCTTGCATGTATTGATATCTCTTTGCATACATAATCCCTTTCACAACTTCAGGAATCACCTAAAGTGTGATCACTAGCATAAACTCACAAAATAGATATTATAATGAATCCTAGAATTCATGCAACATGCGTCTTGCACTAATGTATCTTGGATAGGGGTAGGACCCCTAATTTATCTTGAAGATACTCAAAATCATCATTCGGTAGTGGCTCGGTGAATATATCAACTAGCTATTCCTTTGAGTTCAAATACTCCAACATTACATGCTTGTCTTGAACTTGCTCTCTCAAGTAGTGATACTTGATAGATATGTGCTTAGTCTTTGAATGCATTATCGGATTTTTTAATATGTTTATAGCACTTGTGTTGTCACAATAGATAGTGGCTAGATCATTAATCTCCTCTTGCATACCTTCAAGTAGTTGTTTGATCCATACAATATTTGCACAATTCATAGCTGCAGCAACATACAACAACATACTCAACCTCGGCAGTAGACTGTGAAATACAACTTTGTTTCTTTCTTAGCCATGTAACTAGTCTTTCTCCTAAGAAGAAAGCTCCACCACTTGTACTCTCTTTATCATCAATGTCCCTAGCCCAATCAACATCAGTGTATATTTTCAACTCAAAGTCTCCTCCTTTCTTGTATAGTAGGTCGAGATCTTTAGTTCCTTTCAGATATCTAAAGATTCTCTTAACTGCAAACATATGTGTTTCCTTTGGATCAGAAGAAAACCTTGCAACAATCCCTACTGCATGAGCAATATTGGGTTTGCTATGTACTACATATTTCAACTTACCAATCATTGATCGGTAGAGTGTCTCATTTATTTCTTTTGTCTCATCTTATTTTGATAACTTACAACCAATGACCATTAGTGTTCCAACTGGTCTTGAGTCATCCATACCAAAGGTTTTTAGGATCTCCTTGATGTACTGTGATTGTGTAATGTAGATCACATCCTTGTTGAATTTGAAGACCAAGAAAGAATTTAATCTCTCTAATCGTAGACATTTCAAACTCCTTTCTCGTCTCCTCAGCAAAAGATCTACATAATGTGTCATTTCCTCCAAAAATAATATCATCAAAAAACATTGCAACAATTAAAACTTTGTTATTACTATCACATTTCATATACACATTGATGTTGTCACTTGTTCTTTAAAATCCTATCTTGATTAGAGATGAATGCAATCTTTCATACCATGCTCGGGGTGCTTGTTTCAAGCCATATAGTGATTTGTGCAATTTTCATACCATGTCCCTGTTAGTATTCTCAACAAATCCTTCAGCTTGTTCAATATACACTTCCTCTTCTAGAATACTATTAAGAAATGCAAACTTAACATCCATTTGATAAAATTTGAATCCCTTATAAGCTACATATGCTAGTAGAATTCTAACTCCTAATCTAGCAATAGGTGCAAAAGTTTCACCATAGTCAATACCTTCTTCTTGTGCATACCCCTTGCAAACTTATCTTGCTTTATTTTTTATTACATTACCATGGTCATTCAAATTATTTATGAAAATCCACTTAGTACCAATTACATTCGTATCTTTTGGTCTTGATACCAAAGTCCATGTATTATTCTTTTGAATTTGATCTAACTCTTCTTTCATTTCTTTCATCCAATCTTCACTTTCTAATGCATCTTTCACTTTTCTCGATTAAAATTCAGATATTAAGCATGTATTGTCTCTTACCTTACTTTTTGTCAGAACTCTAGCAGTCTTGTCTCCAATGATTTTACTCGGTGAGTGGTGTCTCTTCACATACTTTTCTAAAATAGGATTGGTAGCTGGTGGTATCTGTAGACAACTAAAAATGGTTCACACCTATGTGCTCCCTTTTTAACATGTCTTATATTCACTGATATTGTGGCATTCTTCCATGTCACCGATTTCTAACACTTCTCACATAACCTTGATCTTTTTGGATAAATCGATCAAATTCATTCCTAAACCATGTCAAATCATCCTAAATCAGTCCAACTAAGTTCTAATCCCCTTTTAATCTTTCTAGGATCATTCCAAACTCATTTGATTCCAAACTCATATCAATGTCTTATCAATCTCTTTCAATCAATCCTCTGGCATTGTCAAAGTCCATCGATGCCTCATCACTATCTATCCAAGGTATTGTTAAATTCATGAATGTCTTCTCCTAAATCATCATTTGAGCACATTGTCCAAGTTCATCAATGCCTCATCATCATTTAATTCCTCCAATAGCATCATCAAAGTTCATCAATGCTATTTCATCATCAATCATCATTTTGAGAGCATTGTCAAAGTTCATCGATGCCTCCCTGTCATTTTCATATTTCAGGAGCATTGTCCAAGTTTATCGATGTCTCCTTATCTTTATTTATCCTCTAGCGTTATCCAAGTTCATTGATGTCATTGTATCATTTCCAATCATTATCACGAGAGCATTGTCAAAGTTCATCGATGCCTCGTGATTTCCTAAAATATTCCAGAATCATTGGAATTGATCTTAATCCTTATCAATATCATCAAAAACCATTCAATTGTACATTAATACCTTCGATTTGGCAAATAACCCTCTAATTTTTCTTCTTGGGATGAATAATCCATAGTTTATCCCTATGTCCTAATCGAATAAATAACTGACTTTATTTATTCCCTTTTCCTATTGTCTCCCTAAATTAATTAATTTCTCATCTTTTTGAATTATGGGATTTTCCTAATTCCTAAATTCCTAATTTGAGGGAATAACGAGTTTTTAAATTCAAAAATTAAACTCTTACATTCCCTCCTTTAATTGTGCTTCATTTTACCTATTAATTAGATCCACGAGCTCTTCCACCTTTCCCTATCCATTTTCCTCTAATTGTGCTTCTAATTCCTATTAATTTGCTTCCATCCTTCCTCTTCCATTTTCCCTCAATTATGCATTGATTTATGCATACTAATTTCTGCATTGCTTTCCAAATCTGCGAATTGTCTCTCATTTCTATAAATTGAGATTCAATTATCTCATTCAAGTTAGAACCACTATCTCCTAGTATTCTTGACATCAATTTGGCTTTTCAATACTTGTGCATTTTTTTCATTGACAAAGAGAAACAATAATCCACTCTATGAAGAAGAAAGTAGAGCATTTGAGCATCACTTGAAGGGGGTTTTTATGTGTTTCTCGCATATGTTTTTGAATTGAAGTTTCAATGGATCTAATGTTAGATTAAATGGGTTTGCATATTGTTTAGGGTTTTGTGGTTACCTAGATATGCATATTCTGCCTTTTTTCTGGTCTTACATTTGGTGAACCCGACGTGAAACATGTCTTAACTTACATATTTTTGTGTTTTTATGCAGTTACAAGGTCCTGGAAGAAAGATGCGCAATTGGTCTGAAGTTCTGCGCAGTTGATTAAGTTCTGCACAGTTGGGTGTTAGTTTTTTGTAGTTGGCACCCAAAATTGCACACTTGGTTGACCTTTCTACGCACTTGGTTAGATAGGATGCATTTTGATGGTTTAGGACCAACACTTTAGGGTTTAGGAAGTAGTTATGCATTTTATACTTCCTATTTACAATTTTCTCAATTCTAAGGCTCTAATGAACCCTAAATGGTGCATATGAATCCTAAATTGGTTAATGAACCTCACATTTCAGTTTTGGAACTTAAAATCAATCTCATATTTAATTTTGGTGCTCCGAAAATGAACTTCACCTAGTTTAGGATTCCATGCAAAGGTAGTGGTTCAGTTTTCTCTCAATTCTGTTCAAGTTGCAATGTAGCTTAAGTAGGGGTTCAAATTGATGAAAATTTATCTAATGAAGTGGTTTAAGCTGAAAAATACCTAAAAATGAACCCTCATACTTGATTTGGGAATCTAAAATGAACATTCAGATAGTTTAGGATTCATTGCCGACCTGCTTAGCTGAATTGTCTCAAAATCATTCAAATCTGCATCGAGGTTAATTAGGAGTTCTAAATGGATCATAATATTTTCAAATCAGGTTTTCAAATGGTTAATGAACCCTAATCATGGCAATAAAAATTCTTATTAATGCAAAGTTTCTCAGTATAGAAGCTCTAGTAACCTTTTGAGTCATTCTGGCCTTTGTTTCAGGTCCTACGCACTTGGTGAGGGGTTTCTACACACTTGGTGCCTCAAAATTGTGCACTTGGTCTCCTTTCTGTGCACTTGGTTGAGATTTCTGTGCACTTGGTCAAATAGGATGCATTTTGATGGTTTAGGATCATCAGATTAGGGTTTAGAAAGCAGTTCTGCATTTTATGCTTCCCGCTTTCAGTTTTCTAAGTTCTAAGGCTATAATGAACCCTAAATGGTGTAAATGAATCCTAATTTGGTTAATAAACCTCATATTTCAATTTGGAAGCTTAAAATGAACTCTCACATTTGATTTGGGCTCTTAAAATAAACTTCACCCAGTTTAGGGTTCAATACAATCAAGGTTCTTTTAATTTCAATCAAACTCACAATCTAGCCTAAGTAAGGGTTGTAATTGGTTCCATTGTGAAAAATAAAGTTGTTTGAGTTGAAAAGGACTCTAAAATGAACATTCATACTTGATTTGGGAATCTAAAATGAACTTTGAACTACTTTAGGATCAAATGCAGATCACATGTTTAAGGTGTTTCCAGATATGTTGAATCTGCACATATACTAATCAGGGGTTTCAAAATTGATTTAAATATTTAATAATCATTCTTAAATGGTCTAAAGTGAACCCCAATTTCATATTTTTGAGTTTTCAATGCTTGCTATGGTCAAAAATATACTTTTTTGCAAATTTTTGCTATATTTTTAGCTTCTGATCAGAAGTTGCGCAATTAGTTAGGTGTTCTGCGCACTTGGTCAAAAGTTGTGCACTTGGTAGCTTTATTATGTGCACTTGGTCACCTGATCCTATGCAGTTGGTAAAATGGATGTTTTTAATGCAAATTTATGACTTTCTTCATTCCTGAATCTATTTTTACACTTGGTATGTTGGATTTCTATGTTACTGATCATTTGTGCAGGATTTTGGCAATCAGGGGATGAAGAACAAAATCATAACCTACTAATAAGTTTGATGCAGGATGCTTGTTGAAGACCTTGTTTGTCTTCCAAAACTATCATGTATATATTTTTTAGTTTAAAAAAATACTTCATATATGGTTCTTAAAAAGAGTCACTTTGCTTATGTGTTTGAAGTGTTGTCTAGATTTGTAACCCAAAGGAATTGCATGGACGTATCCTCTCCCCTCGCCTTTGCGGATCTTGGGTGAAAGAGAAATCCATGCAAATCTTTTAGCATGGCTATCTCCCGAGAGCTTTAATAGAGCTGGTGAGAGGGATTGCCTAATTGGTAATAGGATAAAGCCAAGCTCTTCCAAATTGGTATATAAAAATGTCATTGTGATTAATCTGATAGTGAACACGTGTTGAATATGTTATATCGAGAAGAAGATATCCTTCAGTACCTTTGTGGTGCGTAAAAACCTACATAACATAACTTCTGTAGGCTGGGGGCCTCCATAATGGGGCTAATCTGCTGCAAGTATAACCACCTGAATGGATGCCTTGAATAAAAGCTTTGTTTTAATGACCAAAAAATCTCTATCTATTGGCACCAAAGGTCAGAGACAACTAAGACACCCCACATTTATGCAGCTCTTAGTAGAGACAATAATCCCTTGGGAAGTGATGACCCTTGGGATTCAAAGCTTGGTGTGCCTGAGACGTGAGTGCAGTATAAGTAGGAGCTCATGCCTCCAAGATTCTAAATTGTCTGCTATTAGTAAGCACGGATGAACTTTGTTCAAGTAGGGATTCAACAGATATTGTCATTTCCATCCTTAGGTTGTGATGTGTTTGTTTCAATTTTACAACAACCATTCTTCATGACGTGTCTTGTGTGGGTGTTTCAAAATTTTCAAAAAATATTTCAAAAACACTCTTAAGAATTCTATTCTCATGCCAGACATTCCCAAACATTCATGAACACTTTGATTTTTTCCCAAAAACACCTTGTGAACATATGGAGACCAGAAACATTTATCTTGGAGCCTTGCGGTTTGCTTCATTCTTGCATATTCATATCACAATCCCTTTTGCATATATTGCATTAGTCCCCTTGCATTTTGAATCTTAATCCCCTTGCATTAAGCCCGCTTCATAACTACATATTTCCTTGCAAAATCCTCATACTGCATTTAGATCCCTTTCAAAACTTTGTAAAATCCCAAAGGAATTCAAATTTTAGAGTCTTACCTTATGTCATTAAAGAAAGAAAATTGACTTGGTCCCTTTTGTCCCTCTATCAAATTCCCCCCCTATCATTTGGTCTCACTCTATCTTTGTCATGTTGGATTGGACCTAGTCCCTTTATATCCCTTTATCCAATTTATCCCTTTTAAATTCAAGATCCCTATTCACTCTCCTAAGGTTAGGCTCTTAGGTTTTCATTCTTCCAAAGATTTTTTCAAAGAGGAAAATCCGAAAAATATAGTTGCATAATCCATAGTTAGCTTTACATAATCTTCCAAAATCCAAATTTTGCGTTTGCATAAAGTCCTTGCATACCTTAAGTTGCATTTTCATCCTAAAAGTCTCTCAAAAAGTAAAAAATCTTGCACTTGCATATAGTCATCATGTCGATCTTCACTAGGTTTCAAGAATCCAAAAGGAAACAAGACACTTATCAACCCATGTTTCCATCATGAGGAAAATCACAATTACCCTTTGATCCTAGACAAGATATACCTTTGCAACAACAAGATTTTGAGCCAAGACAAATGACATCAACACAACCAAACAATCAATTGCATCAAGTCCATGCACACATGATTCAAAATTTGCAAACAAAGTTGGAAAAAGAAAAGAAAATCTTGGAAGATAAGATAGAAGAGATAATGAAGAATAAGGATCCAAATGAATCTTTTGGGGAATTTGACATGCAAATTCTTATTCATAGATCCAAGATACCAAAACTTATTTCATGGCTCAATTAAGCAAATGAAATCTTCAATCAATTCCAATCCAATCATGTGCAAGAGAAAACATTTCCCACCCAGTCCCAGATCAAGTCCATTTTGATCATATTGTAGAGTAACCTTTGTTGGATCAAATTCCCAAACAAACCTTTCAACTAGTGCGTGACATAATTCAATTGGGGCCATCACCTAATTATGAACCGATCTTCATTCCATTACAATCAAGTGTTCCTCAAGAAACCAAACAACCTCTTGTGCCAACCATACAAACAAGTCAATCAATATCAAGGTTAACAATAATTTTGCATTCAAGAACATTGTCTAGTGATGAAGTCCCTCTTATGTCCTCAAATCAAACAAGTTTTTATAAAACAAGGACAAATTCAAATATGACACCTTTTGGACATAAACCAAGCATAATCAATGAGAAACCTTTTGTTGAACATATTCACTCCAAAAATTTTGTACAACATGTAAATAATGATGAGGTATCACCAACAAGATAAATCAAGCAACACAAATTTAAATAAGTTTTTTTAAAGAATTTATTTCAAAAATTGGATCAAACAAGTATTTTACCCGTGTCTAGCAATGGCTCATCCCAAAACGATCACATGGATGACATACCTATTTACCCTGAAGAAATTTACCTTCAAGAAAAATCCATGTTTCCCTCCACTCCCTCATCCCCACATACCTCCCAAGAAGAATTTCCCCCATCTCCATCAAGTAACTCTTCCAATAATTCAACCTTCCAATGGCTATCCACAAAAGAAATTCAAGCTAGTCCTATGCATAGCCCAAGTTACTTTGAACCAATTCCATCATGTTCTTCATCTTCAAACAATAGAATTCATGAGATTCCTATCCAAATTCCATCTCCTCCATGTCAAATCATTGACCCCTTTCAAGAATCCCCCTTACATGTCCAAATCCATATCCCATGTCAAGAGGATGATAAAAAAACAAAGAAACATGTCGAAACATATCTCAAGATCAAGATCCCAATGATGACCAATCCCCCCAATTGTTGACCAAGATCCCATTTCCCTTGAACCTCATAATGATCCCATTATCCTTATCCCCCTTATCCATGATGATCCCACCATCCATGTCCTTTCTATCCAAGCTGATCCCATTCCATTTCAAGACTAAAATGTCCTTCCAAGTCCCATTGACCTTTCACTTCCTAAGAAAGATCATGATCTCCCTTCCATTTCTTCCCATGATCTCATGCCAAGTCAAGATCAAGGTGTACCTTCACCCTCATTTCCACCACAAGATCCCATCATCCCCCAAAATCCTCCTCAAGACCCTTCCATCCCTCTATCTCCTTGTCCTAATCCTCCAAAACCCCTTTGTGATCCAAGCACATCTATGCAAGTTGTTCATGAACCCCTTACACTTCAAATGGGTTCCCTTAGTTCTATCGAGTCTATTCCACCTCATGGTCCTATGAGTCCTTCCATAAGAATACACGCCTCATAATAATGGACTCGCGTCTACCAACAAGTGTCCCATTTCTCAAAAGAATTATCAAGTAAAAGGGTCAGACCTCCACGTAAAAGGTATATTAAAACCCTTTCATATAAAAGAAAATTTTGATGGCCATGGTCTTAATAATAAATCTCAATCTCAAGGCATTGGTATCCCTTCAAAATTTAAATCCAAATGTATACCTCCCCCTTCATCCCTTTCATCCATCCTAGGTCCATATATTCCTTCATCCACTAGTTCTCGATCCCCTTACCCTTTCCCACATGCAAGTCAGAAAAGGAACACATCTTGGAGAACCTTCCATTCATCCAAAAGGCCTCTATATCCTTCCTATCCATCCATGAACCCCATTCCTTTTCCAATAAATTTGTATGCCAAGCATAAAATCCATAAGTCAAGCAATCCACATACTATCAAGGATCAACGTGTCCAGTCTAATCGACATGCACAATTTTTTTTTTTTGGTCCAAAATGAAAAATAAATATAAAAAAGGTCACAAAGGACCATTGAGAAAAAAAAAATCAAAATAAATATGGGTTCCTAAATCCCTTGTGCAAGAAGTGCATTCCAAGGACCCACAAAAAGATGAAAGATCCAAATGCATGTGATTCCCAAGAAGCTTCTTGAAGCACAATGTCCTAAAGAAAAATCAAAGCTAGCATCCAAAGTTTCTATCCCTCCATCTAAATGTCTTCCATCTTCCAAATCTATTTTGGGTCCTTGTGTCCCAAAATCCATATCCTTTTCTCCATTAAGCCTTCAAAATCCAAAATCTCCTTTTTTTCTATCACTCCATCATCCCTCAAGGTGTGTGCCAATGTTTTTCTTGCATCCATTCCCTTCCACTTCAAATAAATCTTACGGAAATTCTCTCCATTATCAAAAACCTTTCTTCCAACCCTTCATCTATCCTATCCATTCCTTTTCATAAACCTTATCCATCTTTACCCAATCATCCATTTCATATCCCTTTGTCATTACCCTACCAACGTCTTTGAGCATACTATCATAGTCATGGTCCATTATTGTATATCCTTCAAAGAACTATCCAAAGAGTAAGGCGTTTGAGTCCTCC
>MU224772.1:149458-175078 GCA_018584345.1 Thuja plicata | reverse complement strand
TAATGTATTTATTGTTTAACAAATTACCAATGTATTGCTTATGATGCTCAATTGTTGGTGCTGATTACATGCATATATTTTGTGTGATTGTAACCCTTTGTGGAAATAGGCAATTGACTACAGACATTGTCACCTCTTTTGTTGACAATCCTGCATAGCACACATAAAGTAAAGGTAAGGAATTAAAAAATATACAATGATTATGATGAATGCATATTGTTCATGTTGTCTATGTAATTTATAGCATAGGTATCACGTAATTTTTGGCTAACTTAAGATAAATGATTCACATATGCAGGAAATTGTACCCCTTTTATGAGGATCCTGCATAGTGACATGGATTGGTAGGTGTATATGTCAATACACCCTATAGATTACATCAACATTACCCTCATTTAGCAAGATATATTGCTACTTACCAACTATATCTGTTATTTGATGGACTGCATGAACCACCTAATATGTACTTGTTAGGTCTATCTTCCTCAAGTCAGGGAAATACAGGAATAGAAGACAAAAGTGAGACATGTAGTAGGCCTAAAACAAGGAAATCAACCAGAGGTCAAAAGATTAGAAGAAAATTCAATAAATTCATGCAATTTTTTCTTGCAAAAGGGGGGTCATGTTCTTATGAGATGAGACCATAGATGACATTGAGGTGCCCTTGAGGTACACACATCTTCTGAAAGAATAGGTACCCAAGGAACTACCTTCAATTAACACTAATTTTTGTGTTAATGAGAGGATATATCATATAGCTCCATCGTCCTTATATGGTTTGGGCCTATTTTCCATGGATGACATGCAAATTGTTTGATATAAAAAAAGTGTGCATAGGTATGCATTGTCAACAAATTATATACAATGGAAAGAAAATGATCAAAGTAAAGGATTTTCTATGTACATTGATGGAAGGCCAAAATAAATAGGGAATATTGCAGGTTTTATAAATAGTACGTGACCTGGGTCAACTAATAAGAGTCCGAATTGCATATTTGAGGTGCGTGAGGGGAATCGTGTTTTTGTATGTGCGATAAAATCAATAAGTGCAGGGAAAGAACTGGTAATAGATTACTAGTTGAATTGCATAGATACAAAAAGACACTATCATGGGGGTGGTAAGTAATATATACCATTTAAACTAACCTCCAATTTATGACTCTAATATACCATTTTATTAATAAGTTTTTTTTTTTATGTCTATTTCTTTCATTTCGCTGAATTTTTAATATTTAATCTTTGTCACAGGACGATATGGATCACCACGTGATGATGGAGGCGGGGATTTTACTCCCATCCATTCTTCAGAAAAGGTAAACCTTATTGTAATTGTACAAATACTATAGAATAAAAATGCTATATTATTATGTTCTTTTCTTTAGTGTTTTGGAGTTATTCTCATAGTTTTACTGATATTCCTATCACAAATTGATGTTCAGGGAAAGGGAAAAGTGCCTGCAGCAACAACACCCATAGTGGAGGATATGGATGACGCCATCCCAGATAGGCCTAACCTTGTGTATATTGTCAAGAAGCAATTAAATAAAATTAGTTCAGAAATTCTTGGCATTTTGCTCGATCCAGATCCAAGTGAGGAATTGTTGGAGAGGAAAGAATTATTGGTGTGGCAAGCATGTAATTTGGATGTAAGCAGTAATGAATCTTTATTTATAACAAAAGTTCAATAAAGTTTTATATTTTATACACTTTTATGTCATGAACTAAAATATGCATGTGTTCTTATAGGATTTTTTGACTTCTCAAGCAAATCCTCATGGACATCGCGGTGAGGTTGGTACTAGTACAGGTCCCACAGGTAAAATAATCCTTAAGTTAACAGGTTACAAAATTCATTGGTCTTACTGATTAGAAATCTACATTTTTATTGGATTTACTAGTTGTTTTATTCAAACTCACATATATATCTTGACTCCTCACTTCAAACTGTATGTTTAGGTCATGATGTACTCTAGACGCCTCCTCCTATGAGGACATCATTTCCGACTCAAATGTTGGCAACAAGGAGCATGCAAACATCCATGTTTGCATGGTCTATACTTGGTAGGTCCTTGTTTTTCTATATTCGATTATGTGTTAGTTATGGTTTGATTTGTACTTTAGTCTTGGATGCATTTCATAGTGGAATAATTTTGTGTAGTAAAAGATATACCTCCTTAGGATATAGAGACCAGTACTGGTGATAATTTAGCAGCGTTTCCTGGATCTACCCGTGTTTCTAGTACAAAAAATTACAGACGTCATTGTTGTTAAACGATGAAGATATGATTCCCTTAAAATTACCTAAGCTTCCAGGTACTTTAAAATTATTATTATTTATATTCTAATTTTAATTTACTTATTCATAAATCATTTTGGATTGATGATCCCATGATGTGTTTGTAGGGAATGATGTTTTTTATGAAAAGCTTCATGAAATGACATTGTCACTATTCAGGCCCACCATACGTACAAGGTGGAACATCATATGTTAACTAACCCTATCCCACTACTTTGATTTTATATAATTGCTATAATATTTTTCCTTTCATCAATTTATTGTACTATATTCAAGGTACACAACTTCAGTTAATTATTTTAGCTAACAACTTTGTTTTTTCTTAAAAGGTGGAACTTACAGGATAAAAAATTAAAATATCAGCTCATAAAATATTTATAGGAGCTCTTTGGAAGTAACATTTTTGACAACAACAATGTTCTTCAGAGAGCTTGCAAACATCTAAAGACTGTGAGGGATGCATGCAGAAGGAATCTAGTGAGAAACCTACAGTACGAGCATCCTCCTATGATTCTAGAGAAGGTGTGGAAGGAATTCATTTTGGATGCAAAGGAGAAAGTGAAAATCCAAAAAGGAGTTGCACCAGTAAATGACAATAGAAGGTATGCGATAGTATTAAGTAGAACATAATTATGCACTAATTAGTGATCTTTATATTTATATAATATAACATATTTTGAACTTTTTATAGACTGCAGGATACATCAAAGGATACAAAGGCCAGAATAGAAAAGATTAGCCAACACAAACTTGGCTTTGGTGGTTATCTGAAACTTCAAGCAAGAATTGTAAGTAGCAGTAAATGAAATTTTGAATCAATTTTTTTATAAATTACAAACAATTTTGTTTAATCAAACAATACCTGCATAATTGACGATATTAAGCCAAAAATGTAGGGCTTGAATTTTAATGTAGCACCCACAAAAGAAGACAAAAAAGTTGTCTTAAAGGAAGGTTATAAAGTCGTGGCCAAGCACCTACGCCAAAGACAACAGTCTCCTTCATCGGTTCACACACAGGTAAGTAGGCCAAATGAAAATTATTTTAAATTGAATACTTGAGCGATAATCTATTTGATATTTATTTAACCTCTTTAGTGCATAACATTGCAATATAGCCTTCTAATCCTAGCACAGAACCTCCACATGACGAAGACCCTGATGTGCATCATAGTGATGGAGGTATTCATTTGCTATTGAACATTAATTGTGTAATTTTTAATACAAGTTAATATTTTAAATTACAATTGGTGTAACCTTTCTTGTGTAATTTTTAGAGGATGTAGAACGTCATGGTGAACAAGTAGAGGATGATTTGAGTGTTCACCATATTCGATATGATGTGGTATTTTCAGGTAAAGAAAATCTTTGTTATGTTATTTTAGATTTTTTTGATCGGTTGTTATCTTCTTTTAATTAATGAAATCCTTGTAACACTAATATAAAATATTGTGCATCTAACCCATTTATTTGTTATTGTAGTGGACCCCCCTTTGGCACACCAGCATCCTCTTACGTCACACAAGAGGAGGCATAAATTGGGTTCACAAGAACAAGAGGAGGGGAATGACAAAGATCTTGATGCTCCGCTTAGCCATTACATGCAAATACCAATTAAGAAACCAAAAAGGAAAAGATTGGAATAAACCTTTTTTGATAATATATTTACATTGTTTTAATGAATGTAATTTTGTGCTAATGAATATATTTACATTGTTTTAATGAATGAATGAATGAATGTAAGATGTTAATGGGGAATTTAGAGTTATTTACGGGGGGTGGGGCCAAATGATCTTCCACCTTCATGTGGTTGGCCTTGAATTGATTTTATGGGTTATAGGATCAGTCTAGCTCGAGCTTCACTTGGTTTCAAGAATAGTTTAATATTCTCTACTTCCTTGACTTATTAGAGATTGGTAACCTTGCTTGACCAAATAGTTTCCTAATCTTGATGGGGCCTAAATAAGCCTAACAACTTGAGATAATTAGAGGACAATTCTTACTGATAGCGCATTCTTTGAAGAATCATTTACCTAAGAGGGGAATGGAAGATTTCTAAAATCTTTCCATTTTTATATCAAAGATGTGGATGCTTGAGTATCCAAATAATCCTTTACTTTAGCACCCTAGGTGGCTGAGAGGATTTTCCTAGCATTTTATAATCCTTCATTATTTAGAAATGAAAGATATCCATTCCAAGAGTCTTCCCAAAATAGAGCTTGGGATCCATTGATGATTTCTAGGATAGGAAGGTGGTGATGACATCCATGCATGTTGTGATCAAATTCCATAGAGTTGAGCCAATAGGAGGATCCGAGATTGTAAAATTCCTAGTTGGGGAGGTTGAACCTAAATATTTTTTGTGCATGATTCGGCACCATTTAGAAGTTGTTTTTTTGAACGAATTCCAAGTCATCCTAGCACTGTGATAAATTTCTAGCTTCTAGATTATGCAAACCTACTCCTCCAGTCATTTTGTTTCTTCATATAGTTTCCTAATAAATGAGAGGGATTTTCTTATTGACATCCATATTTTTGCACCAAAATAATTTATGGAATGATGTGAATCATTGATGGTTTGCGAGTGTTTAGAACTATCATGTAGTAGTTAGGTATAGCTTGCATGATTTTTGTAAGAATTTTGCATCAAGCATTGATATCATGTAAGAATTTCCCTAATGCAATGAATCAAAATGCCAAGATCTAGAATCTTAATAGACAACACAAGAGAGATAGGCAAATGATATGATCCTCAATTGACTGGATTAAATGATAATCAATAATACATAAAATCTCATTCAACAATTCAACAAATTAAGCATTCTACAATAAACATCCTTGAGCAATTCAACAAAGTAAGCATTCTACAATAAAAATCCCTTGCCTCCTTGCACACTTCAACAAAGTAAGCACTCTACAATAAATTTATAGGAACAATGAAACATTCCTAATCATCTCCCATGTAAGACTGTGAGACAACCTTAAGGACCTACTTCAATCTTGCCTAGCTATAGCAGATCAAAGGGTTCAATTCCATCTGGAATGTTCTAGGAGATCAACCAACTTAGAAATATCATTGTATTCCTCATTGTCCACAAGCATATAATTCATTAGTCACTCCTCCTCTGAGTAGGAAATAGTGTGAGACAACTATTTCAAAAGAGAAGGCTCTACTCCATATCACCCCACCTAGCTTCCAAGAGACCTTATTAATGAGTGTTTTTTCACCACCCCACCATAAAAATTAATCAAATAGTAATTTTACGGTAGACGCACCATAAGATTATTGTCCACATTGTCCAGAATTGTAGCTATCTCCCCCAAGGATGCATGTTTGAACAAAATTTGACAAAGTTTTTTGGCTTTTTCATCTTGAGTTTGACATCTAGATCAATTAAGGCACTTGTTCCTTGTAGCTTGTGAATTAAGGAAAATTCCAAATTATTCCTAGAATTCATTTTGTTTTGATATAATGTAATTATGGTTTTTAATGCTTAGAAATTTTCTTGTTGTTTTTGTGGTCCATTTTGTTGTTTTAGCAATGTGCTCTTCTATTCAATTAGAATATCAAGGCTTACAGAGCTTGCTCCTAGTTTTTAATATTTGAGAAATCAATAAAATCTTGTTTCAATCAAATAATGCAGTATATCAACAAAATGTTACCCAATGTGGAACCCTCTTAACTTCCAAACCCCTATCATACTTATTCACCAAAACCTTGTGAAAAAATATAGGAGCCTTGTTTGATTGTGCCAATATTCTGACCCAAAACTACATCTAATATTATATAGGCTATAGGGGATATTCTACAATATAAATGCTGGAAATTGCAATAAAATTTGTGAGCTTTCAGCTCCATTTAAAGGTTTTAGCTCCAAGATGTGTGGGTAATATGTTGATTTTTGAATTGTGTTATGTTCTAATGGATGTGGTAAGTTAATTTTTTTAAGAAGATGTTGTTGATAAAATGTTGGTCTCATTTACAATAAGGTAATGGTCACATTAAGAATCAACAACATTACTATTCTCAAAAGGGAAAATTTAGAGCCAATGAATAAAATAATAATCACCTTTCAGCTATAATGTTGAAGGATTCATTATTTAATATTGTCACATTAGCTACCATTGTTGAAAATCTTTGCAAACATTTCTCATGTTGTGCCACAAACTTGTAGTCTCCTTTCATACTCTTCATTCAAAAGATTCATCTCTTCTCAATTCATGGAAAAAAATTGAATTTATTATAAAAATTGTAGCTCCTTCTAGAATATTGTTCTAAGAGTGTCTCGTGAGACTAAATATTCAACTTTCTCCTATAGTTTTTCA
The DNA here is from genome assembly GCA_018584345.1 of Thuja plicata. Lineage (NCBI taxonomy): Eukaryota > Viridiplantae > Streptophyta > Pinopsida > Cupressales > Cupressaceae > Thuja > Thuja plicata. The sequence goes on along the minus strand of MU224772.1, from coordinate 168,457 downwards.
TCATATAGCAATTAATATTTTTGGGTGCTATTTTATAATTGGTCACTAGATTTTTTCTATTTTCTAATTGGTCACTGGTCCTATTTATTACATAGGGAGTATATTGCAATTAATTGGGCTAACCATTATTTTTCAAGATAGTGAGTGGAAATTTGGTTAAGAATACAATTTCTCTTCTTGTAAAGACTCAAAATGTATGTTTTTCCAATATTTGGATAGTATAATTCTTGTGGGATAAGTTGTAGATAGAAAATTCATGTTTATATGATATTTTTGGGAGTGGTAGTGGATTACCTTTAATGTATTTCATGTACACTAATTAGTTTGTAGTAATGTGGAATGTGGGGTTCCATGCTTGTAGAATTTTAACTTTACAACTTCCATTTATGTTTATTATTGGATCTAAAGTCAGTACAATATACATGCTCTATTCTAGTGCAAATTTTATAGTAACTAATACCTCTTTAATAATCTTGAAGGATGAGAAAACCCATGGAGAGATAGCTTCAAGAATTGAGTGTTACATAAAAGACAACCATGGTTCTACAATGGATCTTAATTCTTTAAATTATATCAAAAATCTTATTGAGAAGGTATGCGATATTACACTTGAGGACGATTGTGCTTTTATGAACTATCACTGTCCTTTTCATTTTTCTTAAACTTTAGTCTTATGAAATTTTTTTGTCTTCCTTATGAATAATATTTCATTGCCCTTGCCCTTGATATTATTTAGGGAATTTGATGGTTGCTGGCCATTTTTATCACTAGATTTTTTGACATCCATTGGTCTACATGGTCTACTATTTTTTTATTTACTCTTACTAAAGAATTTTGTCATTGAGATGCTAAGATTAATAGAAGAGCTAGTAACTTATGGTGACCAACATGATCCATAATTTTTTGAGTAAGACGTTTTTAGAAAATTTATCTATTTCCAGCTTTTGATTTTCTTTTGGTGGATATTTTTGGCATACAAATCTTTGACATTTTTTTTAATGAAATTCTAGTTTTGGCATTTACTGCATGCAGATTTTTTTATGGAGAAGAAGGTAATGTCAGAGTTCCTTTGTATTCTAAAGATCAATAAAATAGAGAGAGCATAGTTGTACAGTTACCGCAATCACTAAGCATCATGGTTCATAATTTGCAGGGTGAGCAAACAATTTTTAAGTTAAAATTAAGAGGCTTTCTCAAGGCATATGTTTTTATTCATATCTTTTGAAAATATTTTCTAAAGTAAGCTATGTGTGGAAAAAATATGAATGTTATTTTAAAGTATAATTTGTAAATCTATGTAGATTATTTGTTCACCAATGGGCATGTTAACAATCTCATCCTATATCCGTTTAACTTTGACATCGATGAACTAATTAATTGCTATATATACTTTTTGAGGTATGAAACCTGGCTACGGTTCTTGTAGATCTTTTGTTATATATTCTAATTCATTTGTAGTAATGTGGAAGGTGGGGTTCCATGCTTGTAGAATTTTAACTTTAAAACTTCCATTTATGTTTATTATTGACTCTAAAGTCAGTACAATATACATGCTCTAGTCTAGTGCAAATTTTATAGTAACTAATATATCTTTATTAATCTTGAAGGGTGAGAAAACCCATGGAGAGATAGATTCAAGCATTGAGTGTTACATAAAAGACAACCATGGTTCTACAATGGACCTTGATGCTTTAAATTATATCAAAAATTTCTTTTTTATCTCGACACAGCTTCAACAAAGAATGAGAGACACTAAAATGAATTCAAGCATTGGATGCCCAAAGACAGGAAGAGAGAAATAAAAATGAACATTGTCTCTCTCTTCATGTCTTTCGGGTATCCAAAGCTTCAAGTCATAATTGACATCATCAGATCGGTTGACAACTTCACTATTTTGTCTTCAACAAAATTGCCAGTTGAAGGCATCTGTGAGTGGTTTGACTATATTTGAGTCTTATAACCTGTCTTATTCTATTAAAATGTTAGTATTTTCTTGGATATGTTTTTGAGTCTTATAACCCCTCAATGTGATATTTTGACATCATGGATTCTCCCATAGTATTCTATTAATGCTTCCATAATTGGTTTTGACATGTTTAAACAATTTGTGAAAAGCAAATCCTTTTCTCATTAATTTATTTATGTAATGTTAGAAATGCTTGATTTTTAAGTGCAATATTATGTTCAACATGATTTCTATGCTCAAAGGCCACCCTATGCCCGTGACACCATGAGCATGTTGCTTGTAGTCAAATGCACATGAAAATTATTCAAATTTATTGTTTCCTAATATGTCACCACAAGACTCTTGTCATCATGGAAAATATTTTAAGAATGAAGATAGGGGAAAAGGTATAGCTTGTAGGTTCATTTATTCAAAATCAATATTGTTTCTACATATCAGATCCAAGTGATATTGTATTCAAAGGGAATATAGAAAGAGTAGATCATTTTCCTAAGTTCAAACTCTAACCTGTTAGTGTTATTAATTTAGTAGAACAATGCCTTGATCACCCACAATAAAGAATAAGATGTTTCTATATTACTTCAAGTCTTCAAGTATCTGATATGTTGATTTGGTGGCAGACATCCTTCAGACCCCGTATCCTATATGTGGAGGATAAATCTTTGTTACTTATATGTATTGTATCCCTTAGATATCAATTTGCAATAGAGAATATGGTATAAAACATTAATTGCTCTTCCATTGTGAATTTTTTTTTTTTAAATAAAGCAGTTCATCTTTTTTTGAACTTTCTAATAGTCAGAAACAACAAGGATTCTATATGAACGATGAATATATTTATGAATGGTAGTTGACACATCGACGACAGTTTGTCGTTCATATAGAATCCTTGTTGTTTTTGATTGTTAGGAAGGTTTAAAAAATGACGAACAGTGCAAAGGGCTTAGGGTGAAAGGCGCATGCACAACATCTTTCACAAAGCCTTTTTTCCAATCTTTTGGTCATTGGTTTTACAATGAATATACCAGTCATCAAAATTTTTGACAAAAAAAATGCCACGACACATTTGGTCGATTGATCTACCTTTTCCATTCGAACAATCAACCTACGCTCGTCAAAAAATGGGCAAAATTTTATTAGTATATATACAACTGACTCTGTTTTTTATTTTTTTCAAAATTATTTTTGTAACTCTGCTATATATATCTTCCTCTTCTATGTACATGTATTTCCTCATATATATACAAATTTTATCTTTCCCCCTTGTTTTTGACACAAATGCCAAAAAGCATATCTACAAGGTAATACCAAAATATGAAAGGAAATCACTATGTATCTTCAAATTTGAGACAAAGTCTTGTCCCAATTGTCTTGCAACACTTTCAAGATGTGCAACTTAATCTGAATTTCTATAGATAACTCCATCATAAGCTCTGTAACTAAAAATTTGTTATCATGGATGAGTGTCTTTGCATGAGCAATATGTTTTTTCATGACATCCATACGAGGAAGGAGTTGTCTATGTATTTATGATAGGGATTCCCTTGTTCTTCCTTCTTCCCCCAGTATCTCTACCTGTAGATCAGTCAGATACTTTATCTTAACAAAATGTGTTGAACTTGAACTAGGATTAAGTGCCAACTGGCTTGCACTTGCCTTCTAATCATTGTAAATATTTGTCAACTTGTTCTTTATTTCCATGGTAAAGTTAGATGTCTCATTAAACTTTACAAATAATGCCATAACATTATTCACAATGGTTTCTAGAGAGCTAATGATAGTGGTTAGCTTCACTTGATCTATTGCAATCTTACCTGCAACATTCTCTAGAACCTTATTCTCAAATTTTCTCTCTGCCTTCTATAGTAACTTCTCCTGACCACTAAGATCTTCGTTGAACTTGTGAACTATTTCAACAAGTTGGTCCATTATGAATTCTTTCTCATTGACTTCAATCTCTAGTGAATCAATGAATATACCTTTGATGTCCTTTAGTACTCTGTTCCTTTTCTTCTCAGCTCATAGCTTCTGTTGTTTTTCTATTTTCTTCCATAGCTCCCCAAGGATGTCCATCTATTCGGTTGTCAGACTATAAAGATCCTAATTAGGAATCAAAATGTCTTCCTCAAGGTCAAATTCATCAGTAATTATTTCCTTTTTTTACCCTTGACCTTGGGGTCAGGTGAAGGAATGATTTCCTTACCTTTTCCATCCTCATCCTTGTCCTCAGTGTTCAGTTGAAGTAGGTCATTAAATTTTAATGCACCGACTACAGAATTAGTACCAACTATAGAAATATTCACAGTGTCCTTCTATGACTCAGTTTGGCTTGGCCCAGTAGTAGGTAGAGCCTGGTGCTTGGTTCCTACTAAAATTGATGTAGACTCTGTGATATTTTCCTTTCTTGGAGATAAGATACTCTGAATAGGTGATTGGGGCAGGGATGCCATCACTTCTACTGCTATCTATTCTTCATTAGATTCTTCAATGGTCTAACCTCAGGTAGTTCTTCATCTTTAACCTATTCATGAGGGTTTGTAATTTATTCCTCTATCTTATCATCTCCCTTGTCATAAAAAAATGACTTCCACAACTTTGTTGAGGTCTGCACAACATCCTCTATTTTCTTGCTCAAAAATTGAAAAGTCCTAAACCTTGGAGTGTGATTACTCTCATACTTAGACATAGCATATTTTACCTCTTTATCATTAAAAGTAGGAATGAATTGCTTCAAGGTTTGTTTTTTGATGTCCATTTCAATCTGAACTTCATTGTTATAGTGAATGGTTATTTCCTTGAGAAGGTCTTTAGACATATGAATTTTCAATTCAGATGGGTCATACTTCCATCTTGCCATCTTCACTAATAATGCATCCTCAATCATCTTTTGTTCATCCTTGGTTCTAGAAGAATATTTAAGTGATCCGAGATTAGACATACCACTACCTTATTTCAATTATTCAACCTTCTTCTCAAAGGTAAGTGGTGGCCTCTTGAAAGTAACTATATCTTCATCATCATCTTCTTTAGGCAATATCAATTTTCTTCTATATCTTCTCGGTTTTTTTGTAGTGGAGGCAGGGATAGAGGCCTTTGGTGTTTTCTTGGGGGCTAGCCTCTTCTTCTTAGGAGGCTTTGCTTCTACCTCTTCCTCTTCTTTCTCAGGTTCTTCTTCTTCTACCTTTATGTCATCCTCTTTTCTTTCAGTGATCAAAGGAAGAGAGTCTGATGATTTGCCATATTTCTTTTCAAACTTCTCAATTCTTTTCCTTCCTCTCTTCAAGATTTTGGGAATCTCTATTTAAAATGTTATTCTGTGCTTAGCTTCTTCATAAGTACCAAAATAAGCTTCTTTAAGATCAAAAGGCTCATTAATAAGAGCCTCAATGATATCTTTGGTCTCATCTATGTTAACCTCATATGCAAGAAGTTTCACCCATGCAACCCTAGGTTTGACTGCTTGGATGTGTACTTTGTCACAATCAACTATGAAACATATATCTTCCTTATAGTCTTCTACCAATTGTTTGTGAATTCTGAATCTATTCTACATTTTCTCTCTGAAACTTTCAAAGTAAGCATCCATGATGCTTTCAAAAATTATCTCCCAATTCTGCTATAAAATCATTTATCTGATAAACTATAGGCCTATCCTTCTTCCATACAACTGTGCCTTTTGAAGGGAAAAAATTTTGAACATAAAATAATAGGCAGACCAAGAGTGAACTGAACTTATACAGATTGGTCTTGGATGCTCGGATGCTCTCCATGTTTTTTCTCAGTTGGATGAGCTATAACTCAGCTAGGTCAAATGATAGATTGTTCTTCACTACTTTGTATGCCAAGTCCACAGCCTCACATGGAACACTGTTTGGTTGGCATGAACTGTATATCTTATGTGCAATCACATGAATTCCAAACTTTATCTCTAGTCAGTGACTCCATTCAAATTCATGCCTCTTCCATCCCACTCGAAAAGAGGCTTCTTAGCTAGTTCAGCTTGGGGTAGGGTTTTAGTCTCTTTAGGTTTGTCGAGCATTGAGTACCCTATCATTTGGTGTACCATTATCTTAGTGATCTTCATGGGTTCCTCCAACCAGAGATGCATGTCGTGAACATGGCTCAAAATAAACCTAATCCAATTTATCTATAGATTCTTTATCATATGCAAGATATGGGTTAAACCCTTGACTTCAAGGTGCTTGTGTTCCAGCTTTAGGTTTCCACCCACACAAATTTCCTCATATGCTTGATTCATCTCTAATGTGCCTAGCTGTTGAATGGTGCAATGATAGAAAGTTTGAATGTTGTGAATCAATAGTACCTTAGGAGGAATTTGGGAATGGGTTCCATTGGATCTATCTCCTTTGCGATTGCTTGATGAAGTTTGAAATTTAGTAGTTCATAGACTGCATTCCTCACTAACATCTCAGATCCCTTCTTGATCTTACTGCTAGATGAAGATGCCATAATGCTTAGAAGATTGATGAAACTTCGCTGCAACTAAATCTTCCAAACACAAATTCACTTTGAAATCACTATAAGTTCTTAATCTCTCTACAAGCTGTAAACCTTGGTTAACAATAACCCTTCGACTTCACCATTTATGAGAAATTTCACCATAAATTTTTCATTAAATGCTCCATACATAGTAGATGTCTTAGCTCAGTTAGTTCTCCTAGGGAGCTTAGAAGCTCAGCAAAAACTTACTTCGCATATTTGAATCCATATAACTTGACTTAACTCAGTTAAGCCAGAGTAACTTGATTATAACTGAGATCCTGACTCGGTTAGAACCATAATGTGTCCCAGTGCATGAATATGCAGATTTGGACTTGCTAGCATATCTGGAACAGATGTATTATGGATTTTATTGATAGTTCCATTTGTCTCCTTATATCATTATTCAGAGATGGTGGCTCCACCCACCTCACCATTTTGGGTGCCATTTGTTCCTTCATTGTTTTGGTCCAAATTATCAGGAGACTTCCTTACCCATTGCTAACTCATCTGAGTTTTAATTTCAGAAAATTTTTCTTTTCCTTTCTCAAAACTAGTATCCACTTTTTCTCTATTCATACAATTCTTGCTTAGATGACCGAGTTGTTTACACACATAACATCTCTTAGTAGGATTCCTTTTTTTGAGGTGATTCTTTGCATAATTTGCATTGATGTGCCCATACTTGCCATAATGACAACATCTGCTCCATGTATTGTAATCCCAACCAAAAATCACTTTAGCTAATTGTTTAGCAGGGTTCCACTTCTTAGTTCTGCACTCTATGGATTTATGACCTTGTTTGTTACAATTGAAAATTTTTCCTTCAAAATTAGGTTTCTCAGTGCATTCACTTGACCTATATCCATCTTTGTTGCACTTGTAGCACTTACCATTAAAATTTGACTTTCCATTTCTCCAACATTTATTTGATGCATTCCCTAACTTTCCACAGTGATTACAAGTAGGTTTCTTGTTCTTTTGAGCTCCTTGTTGTGAGGATTCACCTTGTTCAGTATAACCTAATCTAGTCTATCCATGATGTTTGAATTGAGTTTGTTCTATCAACTGATCCATGATTTCTTGTGAATTCATCATACTCTCATTGGTTTTCTTTTAAGTATTGAGATCATTTTGGAGTCTTTCATTTTCAGTCCTCAGATTGATAACTTCTTTATTTGCACTATTGAGTTGATTTATCATATCTACTTGCTGAAGTGACAAATGATGGATTTGTTTTTCTTTTTCCTCTAATCTTGTACTTACAAATCTCTTATCTTCTTGTGCCATATCTCTGTCATTTTTTGCTTGGTTCTTTTGTTCTATGAGTTCACATATTTTGACTAAATGAATTTCTTGTTCTCTCTTCAACTTTCTGACTTCTTCATGTAAAGTGAGATTCTTTGCAAGTAGGTCTTCAATGGCTACATCAGCTTCTTTAGAATTTATTTCTTTGCATAAATCTTCAATTCTTTCTTCTATGTAACCTTTGTCATTCATTTTCACTTCTAATTATTTTCTTCTTTTTCAGGGAATGAGAGAGATGCTCCTTGAGTTTTCTGATTTGATCCATGGCGACTTGTAGATCTATCTTTTAATTTTCAATGGATTTCTCCAGTCTATATATTTCCATTGCCTCTGATCTTTTCTCAAGCTGTTAAAATTATGATAAGAGAACCTACACTCTGATACCAATTTTTGGAAATATATTATAGGATAGGTGACTGAGAGGGGGGGTGTATCAGGAACCAATAAAACTTTTTTACTTTTATCCTTTATTAGATTGACTAATCTAATTGCATGCATGGAACAAAAATCCAATAAACATTCATAACACTTGACACAATATTTGGTTACCTAGAAACCTTCCAAATAGAAAGTAAAACTGGGGTGGGGATGACGCCCATAAGATTTAGAACTGGAGTAATAAAGTTGGCCAATTAAGGTTTACAATTGACCACTTCTGATGGTCTTCCCTGTTAGGAGCAATAAGGACTATTAGGTCCACCTTGTGAAAGGATTTAAGCAAAATAGTTAAGTATGCACTCTATTAGGATATTTGTGAAGGACTATTAAGTCCACCACGTTAAATTATTTTGACTGATACACCTATTAGGATGGACCAATGAATGATCTTCTATGCAACTTTGATTTGCTGAATAGGATCCTTTGAATTAATACTGATCACTTGAATGTGATAGACGAGTCTTTGGTGTTCCTTTAAACTTTTATAGCTTTCTAATCAATCTTCCTCTTCATATTCACATCTGTAATTGATTCATATATTCATTCTCTATTTTGGATAAACAAAGTGTCTCTACATATATACCTATCCAAATCAATTACCTGCACAAGTCAGCTACTTATCATATTAAATAGTATCAAACAATATGTACTAAGTTGGACCAATGCTGATACTAGGGTCCAGTAATCCACTCGGGTGATATACTGACACTCAGGCAATACAGTGAACTTGGCAACTCTGGCACTCGGTTGAAATTGGGTTCTCTAGCCTCATTGATCACTCAGAGATGGTATGCAACTCGGGTAAAACTAGTGACTCAGGTGATACTGTTTGGAACTAATTTCTCAGTCGACACTACAACTTCTTAGCTTAGGTAATACTTCAAGCTACTGGCTTGGTCAACACTGTAACCATATGAATGACTAAGTGTTTTGGCACTAATTGACAACATTTATTTCCATAAGGTCTAAAATGCCTTTACCTATTGGTAGTCTCCTAGACAATAAATCTTAAGACTTAGCTTCATTTATTTCATCTTCAACATATAGTTCCTCTAGCTCACTTTTACATCTATGAAATATTTCACTCGCACTACTTGCATATCCTATTGGGAATAATGGGAAGTAGTACAGAGAGGGGAGGGGTGAATCGATACCTCTAAAACTTTTAACACTTTTCACAATTCATCATTAGTAATCATTCATTACTGCATTACCGACCATTATTGTTGTTATTTCTTATGCATGTAGTATTATTCCATAATCCTTAATTATTTGCAACATTCATAGAAATATTCATGAAAGTAATAAACACATAACACAAGATATGATATCGCAGAAAACACCTATTAGGAAGTAAAAACTGTGGTGCGGATGGCACCCACAAAACTTCACTATCTGCATAATGGAAGGGAGATGGTAAAGGCTTACAATTGATCACTTTTGATGATCTACCTTGTTAGGATTATTAAGGTGGAGATCAGTTAAGATATACTCTGTTAAGAGCTTTAGCAATACTGATTTAAGTGCGCACTCGGTTAAGAGATTTACAATAGGACTGTTAAGTCCACCTTTAATGAAAGGATTTCTTATATGTACTACACTTGTTAGAATGAGTACATATGATTGTCCTGACTGTATGCAACCTAAAATTTTTGATTGTAGATCCATTAAATCTCTCATAATAATAATATCACCTTAAGTGACTGAGTAATACCTTTCTCTGCTCGTCGGTAGCCTGTGTTCTTGTTCTTGAAACTAATTTGATTATTTTATGTCCTTCTGCATGAATTCTCTTGTTTGGTCTCTAGATGATCTCCGTGGCTACAATCTTCATTAAACAACAACTATTCTCAATAGATTGAGCATCTATTTATACAATTTTTTGACCTATCTTTGAATCATGCATTACAATGTTAACTCTTAGATCTGAGGTTTACAACTTGACCTTGATCTTTAGTTTTCATGTTTTAAATCAGTAAAAATAATTAAAAAAATAATAAATAAATTTCTTCCTCTGCACATAATGGATTTAAAAGCAAATCAAGAAGCTATAAATACAACTTCAGTGATTTATCTGATGTGGAAAGTTAGATCCACTTTTTGCGAGATGTAACTGAGTGTCAGTTCTTGGTTGTCGGGTTGAACTGAAAGTCTATTGGCATTCCTTTGTTTGAAATGATCGTCGGTTCCCTTCATCTATCAGGTTCCTCTCTGTGTTGTTCCATCGTGTTGCATTGTTGTTAATTGTTGGGTTACATTAACCTTTTTGTCATCGGATATGCTTTGAACTTTGGAGTATCTAGTAACCTTGGCGTCGGGTAGTGTTGTGCCTTGTCTATCAATGTAGAGTAAACCGATGGTGCAGATCATATTTTTCCTTGTGTATACTAATGGAAAAATATCATGCCTTCAATCTCCCCCTTTGACATTAGTATCAAAAACTGATATGTGCACAGTACTAAAGTGTTTAGTATCTACACCATGTCTATATCCTTGTCATTATATGACTCCCCCTAACTATATGCATCGATATAGTATAATTATATATGTACATATGTATACTCGCCTCTTTACTATACATTCCCTATTCTTTTCTCTTTCAGTTGTATGACTGTACATATCATTTCCTCTGTTCATTTACCCCTTTATACTAACTAAACTATACATATCATTTCCCCCTTTATTTGATACTCATGAAAAAAATGTACAACTTATAAGATGCCGAAAATTGTGACAAAAATGTGTAACTTACAATGTGTCAAGAATATGAGAATGGGTTGTCTTGATGTCTTCGAGAAATTTCTCCCATTTTTCTTTTAGGAGTTCTAGTGCCATGTGTTCTAGCTCTAGCCTTGCATGCATATCATAAATGTTGTTTAGGACAGACATTTCTGGGGTGGCAATTAGTGTGTTTGCCTCTGTTACATGTTGTTGCAGTAGTGAAAGTGTCGGTAAGAGTTGAGCTTGGAGCTCATTTACCTCATCTCTGTACTTAATTTCTACAATTTGTATGTCCTGTCTTGATTTATGATCCTATTTGATTTTATCAATGTGCAATTTAATTGCCTCTTCATTATTTGTGAGACTTTGTGCACTTGTCTTAAGATTAGCATCAATTTGTGCTATCTTGTCGGTATACTCTTGTGAGAGTTGATCAAGTGTACACAATTTCTGTATTAAAGTAATAGCTTCTGAGATTATTGGATCTATTGTGCTAATCAATTCAGAAAGATTTACCTTTTTCAATGCCACTTTCTGGCTTATCTTCTCAGCTAGCTTGAACTCATACTTTTGTTCAAGTCTCTCTTCCATGACCTTTTCAACATCGATGTTCTATGATGTGATTGCCTCTGTGAGTACCACTAGTTGATCAAGCATCGGGTTTGTCTGATCAACATCTACATCTGGTACTATTTGATGAAGTATCCCTCTTGCCACTTCTAGTACCTTGACCTCCTTTGTTGCTTTCCTTAATTTTTCTTGCATTGCCTTTCTCTCACAGAGTTTTGCATATTTGGTCAATTTAGTTGGATCAAATGTCCTCAAATCACAAACTAGTATCTCAATGATTTCATCCAGCGTTACTAGATTCTTATGATTTCCCTTCTTCTTCTTTGAGACTTGTGGGGATGCAGATGTATGAACTACCATTTCTAGTTTATTTGTTCTCTCTAATGTGCTTGGTGAAGGCTTTGTAGAATATGCTTCTTATGTTTTCTTCTCGGGGTGCACCTGTCAGTTTGGTGAAGACATCTCTCCATCCACCTTGGGTGTCTCTCCGGATTTTTCTTCTATTTTCTTCTCCAGCTTATCCTTCTTTTCCTCTTCACTCTTATCTTTCTACTTGTCCTCCTCTACCTTTTTTGTTTCTTCTTTACTTTTATCAGTAGAGTTATCTTTCTGATCATCGGTAGTAGCTTGCTCTATAGTGGTGTCTTTTGTTGTATCTGTAGTGTCTGTTTCTTCAGCATCACCCTTGTCCTCGGTTATGCTTGTGTCCTTTGCAAAATATTCATCATTGCCCTCTAAAATATTGATTTCCTTCATTAATACAATCATATTTCTTTGAGTGGTAGCTTGGGCTGTGTCCAAAGTGGTGTCCTTCTCATTGGTTTGATTGTTTAGAGCAGTGACATCCTCATCTTTTAGTATCTTTTCTGTAGGGTCTGGTTTGGTTAAGTCCATGACTGAAGTGTCTAGCAATGTCTCATCAGTAAAATTCATTTCTTTACCATCCAATGTCTTCAAATCTTGTTGTTGTCCTTGATCCTTAAGTGTAATGAATATCACATCATCTTTCTTCTATGGATCTTTATCAGACTCATAATTTGTGATGTCTTGAATGTCAAGATCATCCATTACCTTGTCCAAATCAATTTTTTTCATATCTTCACTATTGTCCAAAGCAATGTGTCAAGGAATTTCTTTGTCTTTCTCCTCCTCTCTATGAGGTGTGTTAGTGAGAAGTAACTAATTCTCACCACTTGTTGACTCTACCAGTAGATCTAGGAGTTGTCTCCATTTTGTTTCAGTCATTGTGTCCAGCTATATGAACTTGTCTTAAAGTACTTTGTAAGCCCTTATATTGGATACAAAATTGTCAGAGTGCTTCTTCATAATCTCTTTGATTTCTTCAATCTTAAATTCGAGAGGCATTAGTTTCACAAGTACCCTCTCCCTTTCTTCTCTCTCAGTTTGTAGAGCATATGACTACTATTGGGATATTATATTACCCAGCCCTTTAGGTATTTGGTTGATGAACTTAGCTGGTACATATTTGTACTTGACCATTGCCCTTATTATGGCATCTTGTATCTTGTTTTTTTCCTCTGGTGTGAGTGTATCCCATTGTCTGATTCTTTTGTCATGCATTGTGCCAGATGCAACAATAGATTCAGCAACCTCATCAATTGTTTGATTCTTGTAATTCTTCTTTACTACATCAGGCTCATCTTCTTTTGAGTCCTCTATGTCAGCCTTAGTTCTGACCATTCTTTTTCTCCTCTTTGGGGGTGTGGCCTTAATAGTTTGCTGCTTAGTTTGCTTTGCTGTCGCTTGCTTCCTCTTATAGGTCCTTACTTGACCTTTCTTAGGAGGTGTGGTGTCATTTTTAGCAGTTTGACTCCTTGTCCTCTGCTTCTTTGTAGGAGGTGGAGGTGTATCAAATTTAGTCTCCTCAGAATCTGATTTGTGTTCATCTTGTCCTTCTCTGATGGTGCCCTGTTCATCGATTTTCTCTTGATATTCTCGTTCCTCCTCTATAACTGATAGAATCTTCTTGAGATTATTAACCATCTTATCCTTTTTGTTGACAGTCTTCTTTATTTCTAGGCCTCTTTTTATCTTAGATCTGGCCTCTTCATAGGTTCCAAACCTTGCCTGCTTGATGTCAATAGGCTCATTGATCAAAGCTTCAATTGCATTTGTAGCTTGATCTATGTTGATTTCATAGTCTAGTGGTGCTAACCAAGCTGTTCTTGGTACAACCAGTTTAATGTGGGTGAAATTTGTGTCCATCATAAAACATATCTCATCCCTATGTTTTTCAACAAGTTGTTCAGGGATCCTGGTTCTTTCCATCATCTTTTCCTTGAATTCAAGGAAGTATGTAGTCATAACATATTCAAAATTGTCTCCTAGTGACTTGATTAGTTCACTGATCTGCAATGTCATCAGTTGTGTAGTGTCCCACTTTAATTTTACTTCTGAGGGAAAGTAATCTTGAAAATATAAAAAGATACACATGATAAGTGAACCAAACTTACATGTGTTGGTCTTTGTGGACCTGATTGTGTTCATGTTTTCATCAAGTTGTTTCAAAAATATCTCACATAGATCCATCTGTATGCCCTTGGTTACAATATTGTAAGCTATGCTTAGTGATCTTGCAGATATGTTGTTCAACCTACTTGCCTAAAATATTTTATAACCAATCACACATGCACCAAACCTCAGTTCCTCGTCGGTGATGGTGTTTACTTTCAGACCTATGTTGTCCCATTCATCTTTTATGAGTTTTCTGACTTCTGGCCTGGAGGGATGCTTGTGAGCCTTGGGCTTGTCAGTTATTGGATAACCAGTGACAGTGTGAAGGACATCCTTGGTGATTTGTTTGGGTTGATCCAACCACAACTTATGTTCATGCAATCTGCTAAGTACCAACCTAATCCAATCGTTCTTGAAGTCCCTTGGGAAATATAGGGCATTAGTTATCCCTTTGACCTCTAAGTATTTTTTCTCTTCCTTTAGGTTCCCTTCTACATCACAAAGCTTCTTATAAGCTTCATCTATCTCTAGATCTCCTATTTCGGCGATCTTGTAGTGAATATAAGACCTAAAATATTTTATGAGAAAAACCCTAGGTGGAATTTTAGAAAATACTTCGGTTTCATCGGGTTGTGATGTAATCTCTAGGCGTATCTTATATTTGGGCTCTACACATATGCTATTCTTAATCAAATTAACCACATTATTTTTTCACTCTTAATCTTTATGGTTCTCGACGTGGTTGCCATTATTTTTCAAGTTTCTAGGGATTTATTGAAATTTAGGGCTTTCTAGTAATTTCAGGATTTCTTGAAAAATAGATACAGAGATCTTTCGGTGCCCTCGGTACTTATTTCAATCCATGATAATGATGTATGTTCTTTATGCTGTGTGCTTGGATTGATTTCGAGGACGCTCTACTTTCTGTTCTTCAGTCGCTCTGTTCTCTCTCTTGCTTTCTCTTCAAATCACGGGTGCAAAATGAAGTTGTCCCATTGTCTATTTGTAGCCTTTTTTCCCTAAGTCTTTGTCATAAATTCTCAATGACTCATTGGGTTATGAAGATGGAGTTCATCAAGAAGACTTTTAAATTCATCATCGATGTTGACATGATGCTCGGGACTGCTGTTAACAATTTTTCTTTTACCGATGGATATCGGTATTCTGTCGTGACAACTTTGTAAGTTTTCTTTCTTACTAACGAGTATTGGGTTACATTGGTAACTTAACCATTTTATGTGTTGACTGAAAATTTCCAGTAAGTGTAAATAACTCATCCATTATGTTCACTGCTAATTTTTGATATGTGTATACCGACGAGGTTGTTTTCTCAGAATTGAAACAAGTAACATAATATGCATCTTTATTATGTAGATTTTGACTATCTATCAATTTGTATAATGGAACTAATGCAAAATATGACTTGGTGTTGTGCAGTTCCATACTTTTTCAACTCAAGTGGGGGTGGTGATGTCACCAGATCCATTGGATGTGGTGTCATCATTTGCATTGCTTGGTCCAGCTTCATCATTTCTTGAAGATTTTCTCCAAATTTTGTCTCTAGCCCTCTGGATATCTTCAATGGTGTTTCCATTGGGATATGTGCTTGTCTCTATCATTTGGTCTTTGCAATCCTTTTTGAGGTGACCAACTTTGTGATAGTGTAAGCATGCCATTCTGGGATTTGACCAGCCTCTAGACCTTTTGGTCCATGCTCTCATATAGTTTGCAGCAATGTGACCATATCTACCACATGTTGTACAGTTTTTCCATGTATTGTAGTCCCATAAATATTGATTATCGATTCTCTTTGGTTGATAGGGAGTTTCTTGACCTTTTGGCTTCCATGCTTGCCTTTTCTTTTTTCAGCATTCAATAATTATGTGCCCATTCATCTTGCATGTAGGAAAATATTTTTCCATGTAGGTTTCTTTCTTTGGTTGTTCTATCTTAGACTTACATTCATATGCTTTATGTCCTTCAAGAAAATCATCCATTCTTTTATTGCTCTCTTCAGCCTTTCTGATAACTTTATTAGGTTGTTGCTGAATTCTAACCTCATGCTTTAGTTTTTCATTTTCTTCTCTTAGTTCACCAATAATCTGTATTATTTCAAGAGTTCAACATTCATCTTATTTTCTTCTTGACTCATAAGAATAATCTGATTAGTGAGCTCATGGTGATGCTCAACATGTCTTTGAATTTCCAACTCCTTTCCTTGTAGTTTCTCTGTAATCTTCCTCCTGTCATCAGTGGCTAGTGTTCTTTCTGTTTCAGCTTGTCTAGCAGAACTCATCACATCAATAATTATTACCATTTGGGTCTCTTGACTGATTTGTAGCATCTTTATTTGCTCTGTTAGATGTTGATTGATCTCCTTCAGATTTGTGATGTTCTCTTCTGATGTGTCTAATGTATTACTTGCATTGGATCCTGAAGATTGAAAGAAATATGGAATCTCTTCTTCTTGATAATCTTTTTCATTGCTCCAGGTTGCCATACCTTTCCTCTCAACTAGCAGCTCTCTCATCTTGATTCTAGCTTCTTTATACTATTCATAGAACATCTGTATCTCAAGCTTTTTATTCTCAATATTGTTATCAAGTTTGTACTTCTCCATTGTATGATATTTTCTCTTAAGCCTTTAAGCTTTTCTTTAAAGAGACTTAGCTCTGATACCAATTGTTGGGAATAATGGGAAGTAGTACTGAGAGGGGAGGGGTGAATCAGTACCTCTAAAAATTTTAACACTTTTCATAATTCATCATTAGTAATCATTCATTATTGCATTACCGACCATTACTGTTGTTCTTTCTTATGCATGTAGTATTATTCCATTATTCCATAATCTTACCCACAAAACTTCACTATCTACAAAATGGAAGGGAGCTGGTAAAGGCTTAAAATTTATCACTTCTGATGATCTACCCTATTAGGAGTATTAAGGTTGAGAATGGTTAAGATCTACTCTGTTAAGAGCTTTAGCAACATTGATTTAAGTGTGCACTCTGTTAAGAGATTTACAATAGGACTGTTAAGTCCACCTTTAATGAAAGGATTTCTTATGTGTACTACACTTGTTAGAATGAGTACATATGATTGAGCTGACTGTATGCAACCTAAAATTTCTGATTATAGATCCATTAAAGCTCTCATAATAATAATATCACCTTAAGTGACTGATTAATACCTTTCTCTGCTCGTCGGTAGCCTGTGTTCTTGTTCTTGAAACTGATTTGATTCTTTTTTGTCCTTCTGGATGAATTCTCTTGTCCAGTCTCTAGATTCTCTCCATGGCTACAATCTTCATTGAACAACAACTATTATCAATAGATTGAGCATCTATTTATACAAGTATTTTATCTATCTTTGAATCACACATTACAATGTTAACTCTTAGATCCGAGGTTTACAACTTGACCTTGATCTTTAGTTTGCATGTTTTAAATTAGTAAAAATAATTAAAACAATAATAAATACATATTCTATGACTGTGATTTGAGTTCATTTACATTATTTCATAATAGGTTTGCAGAAATGGGGTTTCTTTTCCCTTTCGGCCCAAAATACACCGCACACCATTGATCTGTGCTCATCCAACTGTCTCTGGCACTGTCGCACTATCGCGGATCCCATTAACTTTTGGCTTGTCATTTGATGTGACTAGGACATGTGTGAGTGTCACTTAATCATTTTAAATTACAACTTCAGCTTATTAGTTATTAAATTTAATAAATGTTATTAAATGTTTATCTTTATAGTGTAGTCGGATTTAGATTTTAATTCAATTATTTCTATCTTATAATTATACATCGATATGACACATTGGCAAATTAAAAATAGAAACTTGCTCTGGACTGATAAAGAAACTTAATCATTTTAAAAATCCAAAATCTCAGTCTTCAGATTTAAAAAATGGAAGTACTAATCCATCGCTTAAGCATATACTTAAATTTCTAATACACAGGTAAAGAAACTAATTAAAATATTGTAATCACAGAGAAGTCTAAGTCTTAAGAATTATTTTTTGTACCCATAAAAAGAAATTTGAAACGAACTTGGAATTTTTTTTTATTTTTTTCAAAAAAAAATTACATCATACAGTAAAAACAGAAACCTACTAGGCAACTTATTATCGGTATAAAAAAAAAGTGAAACTTTGCATGTCCATTGTCAAAAAACTAGGGTAACGGGAATGGGTAAAATAGGGAATCAGGGATCTTCAACTTCCCTTTCGTCTGAGTAGAATTTTCCAGAGAGGATAATATCTAAGAATTTATCAAGCCATGTGTAGTCTGACTCGTCAAATTAATCAAGGTAAAACCATTTTTGGAGAAAATCCCTCCCAAGCCGTGCCCATTTCCTGTGTCGTGTTAGTTTCTCATCATTGAGGTTCAACAAAAAGGGTTGTCTGGCCACATTACTGCCCGACACCAACAGCTTGTGTATATCTCTTGGCCAAGGGATCCCCACCCCTAATTCTGCAAAAACAGCAACATTGACATCGTCCTTCAGGAATTTCTCTTTAAAAACCTTCCTCAACAGCATCAGCATATCCACCTTCTGTCCTCCGAGGTTGAGGAGAGACACAAAAAACTGGGATGTAATGTCCATGTAGATGTGGTATCTATCAACATTCTCAAGGAACTCTCGACCCAATAACATCAACACAATAGAATTTATAAAAGACTCGCCACCAACCTCCCTACAAATGGAAGTGAGGATTTCTTCCGAGACATTGCCCAAAAAGGACCTCTGGTCATCTAGTGATGTGCATCTCAAACAGATTGGTGTATCCATCTTTAATTCTCAAAAGCCTAAAGACCTAAAAACTTAAACCTTAAAATTAGAGGCACAATTTCTACCACCGACAGCTCTAACTCTTAATCTACCCAAAGAAAAATGAAGAAGAAAGAAACTAGATTCTCTTTAAATAGACCTGACCCCTTGATTGATAGTAGTGATCACAGATACTTAGCAATTAATAATTATTCTTTCTTTAATCATATTTAATGCAATTT
>MU224772.1:119347-149181 GCA_018584345.1 Thuja plicata | reverse complement strand
CTCAAATAATACATTTAACAATATCTAATTAGGTTATGTGTCCAATGTGTGATCAGTTATATTCGCAACAAATAAAAGTGATATTCGATGGACGTTGCATTAATTACTATGTTACGTGTCATTATTCAGGTGACTTCTTGGAAAACTTTGTTTCCTTCACAAAATTGGGCCGAGATTAAACCTCAGCCATTGATCTAGGATAATCAAATAGTCTCAAATAAGATATTTAATATTAGTTGGCATTGGCCTACATGACACATTGATGAGTCCCATCTTTTGAAAATTGCCAAATAAAATATTTATTTTTCCCATAATTAATGATAGATTGGCCAATAAAATAAATATATTTTAAAACAACACATAAAAATCGCCAGCACAAATATTTTTTTACCTTCACAAGACAATAATTTGCCTCATATATTATATATTTTCCCCCCATTAATTTATAATTCGCCAGAATTTTATGGAATTTTCATTCAGGAGGGAAAAAATCGCCTACATCTTTATATTATTTTCCTAATTTGGAAATTTTTTTTGCCATCATCAATAAAATTTTTCCCCTAAATTAATGTACGATTCGCCAGGATTTTACACTTTTTTCTACGAGGGGGTTTTCTTAAAGTTATCCCTGGTTGTGCCCTGTTTGTCAGTGTAGAGTAAACAGATGGTGCAAATCATGTTTTTCCTTGTATATACTAATGGTTTTCCTTACAACAACTGAAACTAAGATAAATCTACTTATCCCAATCAATAACATTTACCATATGCAACTAAAATTCACAATTACCAATGCAACAATCATAACACCAGATTTAACAAGGAAATCCAATTTGGGAAAAACCTTCGTGGGAATTGTCACCCACAAAAAAAATACTCTTCTAAAGTATGCTCAGTTAAGAGCCAATCCTGTTAAAGATTACAATGCACATTTGTTAGATGTGACCTTGTTAGGGGATTTACCTTAGATCTATTAAGATCTTCACCCTTTAAGGAGTGTCATGGCCAAAGTGCTTAAACATTCATCCTAGAATGTTACCTTTCTCAAGGATTTACAAAAGGACTTGTTAGGTCCACTCAATTAAGAGATTTTTTTGTTACAAAGGTTAATAAGCATTAGTGTAATGATTTGATCTGTATAACTGCAACTACCTCTTGCTTGATCAGATCCATTATGCACTCTCTGTCACTACTGGTATGAATAATTCATCATTCTCTTCTCTAGATTGGATCTTCACCTCTTTTCTCTTCTCTACTACTCGGTAGGTTGACCACACTTCAACCTTTAAATTTTTCTAGCATCTCTCTCATAAACATACAAGATCATCAATATATAGGCCTCTAATTTTTCCTCTTAATCTCCTTGATTAGGTTTACCTTTATTTTCTCTCAGCTGTTAGATCATCTTTTTGAACTGATTCAATGTATTTTCCACTTGGTTAAATGGTTTACTTTTAATTCGAGACTTGCACTATTCTTGGAACTCACAACTTCCCTTTTGCCGCTTAATCTTCATATCAGATTTTGAACTTGAATATTCATGACCATAGATCTCTATAAAAACTTCATCTTCATACTTAGCATCTTCTTGATCTCTGTGCCTTCACATTAAATGCATTTTTATCCTTGAATTCAAATTTGTTCCATGCTTTGTGACTTGGTGAATAACTTCACTCCGTGTTTGAATTTTCTTGGTTACCAACCTTGCTCAGTGACTCACCTCACTCAGTTGTCAACTTCTCTCAGTGACTCAATTTTCTTTTCTTGAAAAAATGTTACCAACCTTGTGGGAAAAATGTTGGGTCCCCCTTTTCACTTTGGCTCTTTCCTTTGGTTTCTTGTTGTTTGTTTTCCCCTCCGGGCTTTGCTTCCACGAGGGTTGTCTTTCTCTTTGCTTTTGCCTTCTTGTGTCTCCGGGACCCGGTCCTGGAGTTTCGTTTGTTCTTTTGAGAGACAGATTTTGGACTCTGGGATTCTTTTCCATCGTGTCTTCTTTTGCAAGGATATGTGGCTGCATGGGATCCCTGGGCCCAGAGTCCAGAGGTTTTCTTGTTTCAGAGTTTGTGGAAAGAATGCAACGTATTTTTACCCTAGCGGTATAAAGAGAAGTTACCTATCATTTTCACATTTACCATGATTAAAACACTTAGAGGACTCAGAGTGATTTCATGGTGATTAAGGTGATTAAACAATGTTTTTCTCCTATGTTTAGTAATTGATTAAACAGTAATTTGCAGTGCTTGTTTGCAGTTAGCTCCAAGTGAACTTGTTGCAGAGTGCCTCCCATGCTCATCTTTCCTACATTCTCTGTGTTTCTAGGTAGGCCTTCGACTCTCTCCTCTGGTTTTCTGGTTTCCTATTTGTGCTTTTGTTTGTTCTCATTTTGTCGTGCCTTTGCGTCGGCCTTTTGTTGCCTCTTGTTGGTGGGTTTGCTCTACCAGAGGGTTTTCCACCCTTTGTTCAGTTGTAATGTAATGTATATGTTTGTATGTTATGTATGATAGTTTAGGTGCCTTTGTACATTCCATAGGCTATGTAAATTCCCTATTTATAGTGTATATATGTCAGTTTTGTGGTCAACCTGCGAGTGGCACTTCGGCCCTCACAGCGTTTCAACCCTTTGTACATTAGGTGTATATTTTTTGTATATCCTTCTGTCTTATCAAGCTCGCCATGCTCCATCATGTCTCAACCACTCTATCGAGCTCGTTAGAGAGGTAGTCACCATGGTTTGAACTTGACACCTCACTGGTTTGAATCATGGCATCTTTCTCTCTCCTTTGTCGTGTCATCTTAATGGTAGGATTAATTTACCACAAGCAGGCATTCAAATCCCATCCCATCTGGCATTTACTTTCCCCTGCTTCAGCTCACTTGTTGCCATTAACGTCATTACGCCACCTGTCATGTGGCCTCATGACTACCCATGTCAGCCACGTATGGATTCCTACTTGTCACATCAACAATGGCTAATTATTCCAGACTTTGGGTGCTAAGAGGCCCCTGGTTCTTCATTCCATTTTTGTCACTTAGTCTAATGCCTCGGAGCCCCCAGGTGTTTATCAGAATCTAACTCATATTTTCCTTAATACTGTGGGATTTTGATGTATGCTAATGTTTTTGGACAGGTGCAAAATGGTGATGAATTCCCCAGAATCTATAAAGTTACTTTTATTATATCTTGTATTGACAGTTCTATGGTCTTGCAGGTTGCAGATTGTTTGATCAAAATGTCTGAGGTGATCACTCCTCCTGATAGCTTGGAACTGCATACTACCTCTACTCGGGCGGCTACGAAGACAAAGGCTGAAAAGATGCTGGCCAAGCTACCACTGACTTCCAAATACCCAAGGGAGGGTATTCTCGTAGGGTCCAAAGTGGACTCTAAGGTGCAAGAGATAATAGACACAGAGCCCAGACTTTGAGCTGAGATGCAGGACTTGGTTCAAGCCATATACAAACTAAAATTTTACGGAGATATTATGGCCATCCACTTGGCCAACTACGGAATTATTAAGGCTAAAAATTTTCCTTTCTTGGTGCAAGAATTGGAGCTAATACTCCAACTGGCAATTCTCTATAATGCCCCCACTCGGACTATTTTTCTCGCCGATCCCTGACCAATGCACTTTCCAATGACTATCGTCAATCTGGACACAACAAATTTTTCTTCAGAGCTGGGGATCCCTCAATTCAAGGGATCTGTCATTCTCACCTAGGCCAAGTCATTAAAAGAGTTTGAGGAAGCTTCCCTTCTTTCCCGACAATATCTCAATTCTCAGTGGCTAAAGTCCTTGAAAAGGGTTCATAAAAAGATGAAGTTGGAGATTCCCTATGGGGATTTCAAAGAATGTATACAAGCAGGAATTATTTTTCTATGTAGGATCTTTGGAGAACCCCGTGCTCAAGATTTATCACCATGGATGTACTACTTTCTCTACTGCATCACCACCTACAACCAAACCTTCAATTGGGTGGCTATCATAGCCAACCATGTGGACACATAGCTAAAGGGCGTCCTCCAGAATTCAATATTCCACATGACATCTTATGTACTATGGGCACTGGCCCAACAAAGACTAGATTTTCTGGGTTTATAGGCAGTGGGCATTCTCTAGAATAGGCTGGGCTAGTTGACACCATGGGATCATTATCCCCAAATCCAATGGGAACTCAGTTTCCCAAATTTTTGCAGGGTAAATGATGCCTTCATTTACTAGAATATCCTTACACTTACTCAGGATTCTAGATTCTGGTTATCGTAGGAGGCAATGAACTTGGTGAGCTCCTATGGCAATTATTTTATTCAATTCTAGCAACACACATATATTCAGGTGACCGGCTTCTCTGGGAAACCCTATCTTCTTCCTTGATATTGCAGGGATAAAATCATTCTTTTAGAATTCTACCAGCAGATTCTAGAGCTGCATGCCCTCTTCACATTGAAGAAGGTCACCAACGTTCTATTCCTAGTTTCTTGCGGGAACTATTCTTATAGTCTGGCTGTAGAAAAGGAGACGGATAATGAGCTGAATAGTTTGGGACTGGTGGAATTCCACCATACCAGGAACAATTTTGATCCTCTGGGTAAGATAGCCTTGATGCTTCCCTAGGCATCTCCGCCACACATAGAGGATATTGAAGGTTTTTGGGTGGATTTCCAAGACAGTTTTGACCTCCCAGCCTACCAACATTCATAGATGTCCAAAGGCCTGATGAAATTCCTTGACCTTTAGGGTTTCCCAAAAGGTTTTTCAGATGACAGCCCTCTAGAGGACCCATTGTATAAAGAGTAGGGGTTAGACAAGTTGGATCTCCCTCTGGTGGATTGGTTCACCCCGTAAGATTTCACAATTGAGGGGGTATTCCACCCCATTATTAAAAATAGTCACAAATATTTTTCCCAGGTGTGTCCCAAGAGCACCCGTAAGGGACCAATTGTTTGTAGGTCTACTACTGCCACCAGACGTAGCATAAGAAAGGGGAAAGAGAAAGAAGATACCCTAGCCAAAGTGCCTCCCCAGGATCTGATCCCCATAATGACATAGTTATAAGAGAAAATGGAGGCATCAGGGCTAGAAAGCCAAAAGATAAGTGCACAACTCTCCCAGGGCCTCCTCACAACTCTAGTAGCATCTGCTTGCCCGGAGGGGTCCCCGTCACTAGCCGCAATGATGATCAGGCAAAATTTTGCTGAGGCAGAGTCTACAAGTATTTTGGATACCGGGGTCCTACTACAAAGGAAGAAGAAGCAGAAGGTGAACCCCACCCCAAGCACAGATGAAGGCCCCGGTATGCCTAACATGCCCCCAGTTGATGTCAGTTCAGATTACCCTAAACTTGAGAACGTTTTAGATACCTCTCCCCCACATGACGATTTTGATGATATCTTCAGGGCAGATGAACTCATGAACCTACATGAGGATATAGATCACGCGATAGAGGAGATCGCTGCCCAGGAAAGAGAAGAGATCCCTGCTGAAAAGGAAGTCCCAGAACCAAAGGCTGCCAAAAAGAAGGAAGTCTAGGAGGAAGTGCCAAAGGAGCCCAAGCAGCAGAAAACACTGGTCTAAGAGACCGAGGATGAACCAAGGCAAATAGTAGATGAGAAATCGATGACTAGGGAAACCAAACCCACAGGATCAACTATACCCCCATTCATCACGCTCCAAATACCTTCAGTTACTCTGGGTGACCAAATTCCCTAGATTACATTCGTTGAGGTAATCACAATGGGTCAAACTCTGAATCTTGGCCTGATACCTCAACCGCCTCTAGAAAATATTCCAATGGAGGAAGATGTTCTAGCAAATGAAATCAAAGAAGAACAACAACAACAACAGGACAAGGGAAGAACTCCTGAAGATACAAATGTTAATTTTCCTGATGCTGAAGATGGGGAAAGCCTCAAGGATATAGGTGGTATGGATGTCGATAGAGAAGAAACCATAGATATCATAAAAGAGGACACCAACATGGCAGAGAACACTGAGGCCTCTGAAGAACAGGAGAGGGAACATGAATAGGAAAAAGAAAGGGAGTCTGATGAAACTGCAAATTCTGGGAATGCACTGCTAGATTCCAAAGGGAATCCTGATGCCTAAGTCCTAATAGCAAAGCCGCCCCAATGGCTGGTGGAATTGAGGAAGAGAAAGGCCCCAATAGTAGCAATAGGCATTTTGCTCTCCCTAGCCAAGATGATGACCCAAAATGTAGAGACCAAGAAGCCTAAGAAGGATCAGACAGTCCATACCCTATGAACTGGTCCAGTGGGAAGTACAGTTGTGGCAATCGCAACACCTCCCCCAGATGCAAATGTAGTGGCTATAAGGCCCAAAGATTACACTATTACAGAAGTAGCACTGGGGAGGAGAGACAAGCAGGGTGAATTGGACCTGCTGAGGGAGGCCACCAAGGTAGTGGAGGCCCAGTACAATAAATAGAGCCATAAGTTGAAAGAGAAAAAGGAGACCAATGCAAATCTTCTCACATTTCTGGCAGAACTCACACAACCCCTGGCCAAGGTCTGCCCGAAATATTCTACCTCTGGATTACCACTTGCATAGGGTGATGTGGATTCTTTAAGGGCCATGAAGAAGAAACCCCAAGCTATGGATGGGTGGGTCATTGAACAGATAGTCACCGTAAGGAAATTTTTAGTGGTGTCACTCCTAGATCTCTATCAGATCAACATTCTCAGTCAGGAGAATGCCTCCGCTATTGTGTGGGAAAAGGACTTAGAGAAGTAAAAAAAATGGAAGGCCAGGTTGGATTAAGTTTTCAACACTAGAGAAGAAGCTGTCAAAGAGGCAGAAATTTTGGGAGACAAATTATATGATTCTCTCCAGGCCCAACACTCCAGACTTGGCCTAAAAATTGAGGTATGTAAGGAACTGGTTAAGGCTCTAAAAGAGAAGGTGACCGCGACCCAATATCCTTTGGGCCTATTTCAGGCATTTGTGGTAGGGCTGTCACAAGTCGGCCCCTTCACCTCCAGGACATGCACCCCAGAGGACTATGTCCTCAGCAAATATGATGAGTGGATGGAGTCCCTGTCTCAGTCTGCCAAGAACTTTGATAGGGGAAGGTTATCAAGATTATCCAAGATGATGATCTAGGCACATGATGCCGTGAAGATGGTAGGTGAATTCTGGGATGGGGCCGGAGATGTCAAAGAAAAGCTGGAGGTTGTTCATGGTTGATGGGACAACATCAAGGATATATATGAAGTTGGCGTAAGCCAAGTTTTGGAAGCATTTAAAAATAGTAAGGAGCAATAAGGTCCT
Source organism: Thuja plicata (assembly GCA_018584345.1). Classification (NCBI taxonomy): domain Eukaryota; kingdom Viridiplantae; phylum Streptophyta; class Pinopsida; order Cupressales; family Cupressaceae; genus Thuja; species Thuja plicata. Next base: position 141,898 of record MU224772.1, on the reverse strand, counting down.
CTAGAGTCCAGAGATTTCATCAGCCGAGCATATTTTGTATTCATTATTCTTTGAGCATAAGCTCTTGAATCTCAGAGTTCCAGATCCACAGTTTTGTATTCTTTTGGTGACCGGCGTCTAGGTTCCTAGAGCTGACCAGTCATTGTTAGACAATTAATAAGGGTATCAGGAAGTAGGTGACCCCAGCAAGGCACGTAAGCTCAGGGGATGGTTCTAACAAATGGTCTTCCCAAGGCACTGCCCCAACATTAAACACCTGGTGCATTGGAGACAGTGAGCTACTTTGACATTGATGAGGCATGTAGCCTCGATCCCTGAGGGATCATATTTCTTCTATTCTCCCTTTGGCTCTCTTCTCGAGGCCGATTCTTCCATACCTCCTTTCTCATCTCATTCTTCTGACACGTCAGACCTCTATTCTTTTCAAAGTTTTTGTAGCGTGGTGCAAGTAGTACCGGCCATCAAAAATTGTATTTTATTGATTGAGTGTAAAGTTAAGGTAGGTTAGTTTTAGGGAAAACATGTGTATAAATAACAAGTCTGACCTCATTCTAAGGGTCAAAAAAATTAATGATTTTGCAGTCCATAGCTATAGCATTTTAGTATTTCATTTCTAGAAGTTACAGAGCTCAATGCTCCTTAGTTCTTAGAGGCTCTTGGTAGATAGATTCTCCCTTGGAGCCATTATTGTACGCACCAGTGCTCATTGGAAAACCTATTAATGAAGAAAAAGGAGTTCTGGCAATGATGTTGTTAGCATTCTGATCTCTGGATTAATGTTCTTTTGTGCTATATGTTTCTAATGTCCCTTGCTCTTATATTTTAAGTAGATTAATGACATTCTTTTTCCCTCGCTATTGGATATGTATGAACTGTTGGTTCTGTGTGTATTCAGTATTTTAGTGTAGCATGTTAAAGCACGGTTGATGTTTTAAATATATTTGCATGACTATAGATACATGGAATACTTTTAACCCTAGCCTATCTTTTGAAGTTTATTTGGTTAACTAATGAATGCTTGTAGGAAACCTCACTTACCTAAATCCCTGGAGGAGATGAGTTAAGAAAACTAGCTATCCCCCTGAACAAAATAGTCACACTCCCAACTAAGCTCCTGCACTGTCAAGACCCAACTCTCATGTTCTTGAAGGCCCAGAGAATTTATTCCCTGGACAACCTTTATAGGCAAAGTTGGCTGGTACCCTGGTACCCGGTGACAACTTACATCTGATGGTGGACCTAGTCACAAAGTCCCGTCAACAGAAACTGATGCTAGAAGGAGGGAATGAGCTCGTCCCCTTCTAAGGATTTATATTTTATACCACCTAAGGGTTCCCCAAGCCATAGCTTTAGGAAGTAGACCTTTAGTGGAATTGGATCATTTTCACCTGCCCAATTCGAAAGAATCCTTAGATCAGCCCCCAATCCTGGAAGGTTTGTTGAACTCAAGCCTCTCTCTTGAAAGAAGTAGACACTGAAATCCAAGCTAGCCAATATTGTCTAGGTATTTAGTACATCTCAGAATACCCAAGTCTCCCAAACAGCCCCAGGGATTAACATGTAGTCTAGCCAAAATCCAACACCCTTGATGGTTGCGTACTTCGGTAACATCGGGTCCCCAATGGGATAGTTTTTGGGTGCAACCAATAATCTTCTTGCGCACCCAGAAAAGATATGCCCCTGATATGAGCACTTAGGATCATGAACTATAGAGGAGCATCTATAGGCATACAAAGATGCCATGAACCGACACCAGATCCAACATCAAGATGTTGTGACTCGGATGTTCCCTCTGTCCGTAGGATAGAATGAGATGAACTGGTACCTTAACCTGCTTCCCAACTCCATCAATAATTGGAAAGACATGGAGGACACCTTCTTGGCTGCCTTTTGTGTACATGTGGACCCAACGTGGTCCCACAGCCAGTTCATCTCCATTAGGAAGGAACTGAACAAACCCCTTGCAACATTCAACCATCAGTTCCAACGCACCTTGAAGCGGTACATGGGTCCTTTCATCCCATCCCTGGAAGTGAATATCTAGACATACCTAAATGCAATGGACCCTTTCATTTCCACTCACCTATGGATAAATACCACCCCCACTAACTGGGATACTCTGGAAAAGGTCTACAACCTAGCCTTGGAGTTGTCCCGCGGCCTGAACAAATCCCTGGGCGGGATTGGGAAAAGCATGCCTTTCAACATGATACCCAATGGAACTTCTTACACCGAGGGATACAACCCCAATTAGGCAATGGGTGCCCCTATGATGGCCATGAATCACCCACCACCGCCGATAGATTAGCAAGCCCGATACATATACCCATCACAAACCCAGACAATACCAGGTATGGAATTCATTCCCTAGAACTAGCCGCAGCAAACACAACAACCATAGACACAACCTTCCAAAGTGCCTTTCTTCCAGTCATCTATGGCTGGAGGACTATCGCCATCGACTTTGGTAACTACTACTGCCTTCCCTAAGAATCAACAATAATTGTCATACTGTGATATGAACACCTAGCTTCCTGCTGAGGTTGAATCCCTCTGGCAACTATTGTCCTCACTAACTATGGACATGGGACAAATGAAGGCAGGGTCTCTTGTGCCCCACAAAACCAATTCCTAGAGAGGGAATATCTTCTCCAGCCAATGAAATACCAATTTTGGAGGAAGAAATTACAACAATGGGCCTTGACCCAACCAACAGAAATGGAACAACAATGCTAACACCAGAGGTCCTCCTCCAAACCAAAACACCAATTAGGGTAGTGCTGGACCTTCCCATTTCACGCCAGTCACAGAACTCCAGCCCCTGACTAACTGGTGTAGATTTCATGACACATGCTCTCATTCCGAGGTGAACTATGCCACACTAGAGAAGGTCTTCATGATCTCCTAGTTGGATAGACAACAAATTGTTGATCCTACTCCCCTAAAAACTCCCATACAAGATCCCACTCATAGTGTCTTTGCCCATGCGACCATCTTCTTTGGAGCAGACAAGGAAGATGAAGAAGAGCCCGAACTACAGGGGTTCTTTGATGAATCTATTCTGGCCTTTGAGGCCAATGCCTTCACCAACCCACAGACTCCCTACAACACTCAAACTTAGGCTGGTAAAGGACCAGTTTACACACCCACACCTCTCAAAGATACCCCTCCCCAGGACACCACAACTTATTGCTCCTTCCCACCAAAAGGATCTAGCTCTAACCAAGTTAAAGATCCGGTCGAGGGAGGCCAACAATACCCCAGAGGGAGGTTTGATATCATGAAGGTGTTGGAAAGGACTACCACATCCATGACCTTGATGGAGGTTTTGCTAAATTGTCTTGAGTAGAGGAAGTCTCTTCTGAAGCTCTTGGAAAAATTGGAAGCTGTCAGTCACCCACCCAAGACTGTCACTTTTGATGAGCCAACGTGACTGTCTTCTGAGGAAACACTGAGGATCCTCCCTTCTTACTAGGCTTAAATATACAAGGGAAGAACTTGCACAATTGCTTGGTAGATTCTGGTGCTTCGGGCAACATCATGCCCTTATCAATATGCTAGAAGCTCGGACTACATCCCACTCTATCCAAAGGCGCAGTAGTTGAGCTGGACAAAACTGCTGTAAAACTGGTGGGTGAGCTGAAGAACATCTGGATTAAGCTCATCCAAGACCACCGGATAGCAAGCATAATCAACATCCAAGTGGTGGACATCCCGGAGACCTATGGGATGCTATTAAGTCATAATTAGTCCAATTCCCTTAATAGGTATTTCTCCACTGACCTTTCCCACTTGTGGCTCCCCTAGGAGGGAGAATCTAACTAGATTTGGGTAGAAAGTGAGCCCCGGATGAAACATGCCCTCACCAAAGTTGAGAGGGTGAATGAAGTCCTCTTCTCTGAGACTTCCCCTAGGGTGTATCAACCCCTTGAGATACTCACATTTGACATCATCCCCGTGGAGGACCCCATAGTTTATCAAAGGATGTAGCACCTGGACAAAAAAATAAGGGGTGAGGTTAACTCACAAGGTACTGCAACAACCCTGGCTACACTCTTTTCTGACACCTAGTGCCAGGTGCATTATCAGAAACATTACAAACTAGAGTGTGAACCCTATATTTTTGCTACTACCAGTCACATCAATGGCCTCCAGGAGAAGAAATATGAACTGGATCTTCCTAGACCCAACAATCATTTTGGCGGTATCCCCATAGTGTTGCTAGTCTAGGAATCCTAGCCACAGGATTTTCTAGAAGAGAACCTCACCCACATGCTATTAGAGCTAGAGGAAACTCCTCCCAACCTTCCCAAAAATAATCCAAAGGCCACTTCACCTTCCCAGCCCTAGGCAACAAACAACGACTTATGGACCCTAAAGTTGACGGGTCTTGGTCTAAACAAGGCTACAGAGCCAGAGTGGAATTGATTAATCTACGATGGAAATTATTCCTTGCATCTTACAAGCTGTAGTTCAACTACACAAACAATGTCACGAAGTATGATTCCTTAGTCCTTGGACTCCTATTTGCACTAAGAAAGGGAATCACTCACCTCTGGGTGCTAGGTGATTCAGAGTTGATCGTAAAATAGGTACGGAGCCAATACACTTGTCAGGACAAAAGGCTGGCCACATACCACAATCGAGCATGGAGCCTCATCAAATATTTTGATTCCTTCAGTATTGAACTCATTCCCCAGAAAAGGAACTACGTTCTGGATGCCCTTGCTATATCCTCCAGCACTCTTGAGCCAATGGCTGGCTCCCAGCTCCAAAAATTCTCTGTTGAGATGGTCCCCACCCCGTCCATTCTAGAAAATGTCACCCGCTTTCAGGTCTTTGAGGATGATCAGCAAATCTTGGCCTTCATGGCCAATGTTGGTGTTTTCAAGGACTAGATAGTGGAGGAAAGAGATCACAAAGATATTGGGCAGGGTGAAGAAGATGACAAGATCATAGACTTACCAAAAAAAACCATCCCTAAGGGGATGGTAGCACTAGAATGAATCTTTGAATCAGACCCTCAAGGCTGGGAAAATATATCATCCTCCTCAGAGGGAGGAAAATTCAAAAAAGTTAACATCAGCTAGGCCGGTGAAGAAAAATTGGTACACATTGGCACCTCTTGTTCCCCTGAGGAGAAGGAGAAGATTCTCGCGGTTCTCTGAGAATACATTGATGTGATAGCATGGGGGTATGAGGATTTGAAGACCTATGACACATCCATCATGACCCATACCATCCCACTAAAACCTGACACTAAGCCCTTCTAGAAAAAGAAAAGACCGGTAAACCCACTAATCGAGCCTCTAATTCATTAGGAGGTTCAGAAATTACTGTCAGCCCAGATTCTCTTTCCAATCTGGCACACCACGTGGGTTTCCAACCTCGTCCCTGTGAGGAAGAAAAGAAGTGAGATCCATCTTTACATGGATTTTTGAACTTTAAACAAGGCATCTAAGAAGGATAATCACCCTCTCCCCTCATTGGATGAGGTATTGCAAATCATGAATGGATCACAAATGATGTCCTTCCTGGATGGGTACTTTGGGTATAACCAAGTCATGGTTAAGTATGAAGATAGAGATAAAATGGCATTCACCACCAAGTGGAGAACATTTGCATACCAGAGGATGCCTTTTGGCCTGATCAACATAGGGGCCACATTTTAGAAGGCTATGGACATCGTGTTTGAAGGCCTAGTAAACTAGTACATAATCATCTACATGGATGATTTGACCGTCTTTTCTTAGGATAGGTGTGATCACTCTGCCCACCTCGCCCAAATTTGCAAGAGATGTCACCGGTATGGAATATCCCTCAACCCTAATAAATGTATATTTGGGGTCACTAAAGGGAAGCTACTTGGGCATATTATCTCTGAGAAGGGTATATCCATCAACCCTAAGAGAGTTGAAGTGCTGCTAAATCTACAATGTCCCAGCGGCAAGAAGGAAATGAGATCTTTCTTTAGGAAGATAAATTTTGTCTGACAATTCATTACTGGATTCATCGAGATAGTGAAGCCAATCAATGAAATTATGAAGAAAGATACAAAGATTGAGTGGAGTCCAGAAGAAAAGCGGGCATTCACCTAGATCAAGCAAATGATTATGGAGGCCCTAGTCTTGGCTAGTCCAGACTATTCCGTCCCTTTTCACATATACTCCTTTGCTTCACCGCATTCTTTCACGATAGTTTTGACCTAGAAGATTGAAGGGGAAGAATGACCAATAGCTTTTATGAGCTCCCCCTTTAAAAATGCCAAATTTTGGTATTCGACTTTGGAAAAGCAAGCCTTTTCTCTAATCCGTGCTGTGAAGAAATTTTGGAATTACATTCTTCGGAGAAAAGTGCACACTATCATCCTAGACCAAGCTGTTAGGTCTCTACACCCGCAGAGTGAATTGGGTGAATGACAGGGGAAATGGGTGGCCATCCTCCAAGAGTATGATTTGGAAATGCAACCCATGAAGATATTCTAAGGCTAGGGACTATGTAGAGCGATAGAAAAAGAGACTTCCAACATTGAATGCAAAACATATATAGTGGAGTCTATCACTCAAGATCTATGGTATCCGACCTGGTATACTTATTGTTGAACAATATATGCTCAGAGGGGCTACCCCCAAACAAACATCACACTCTGCGACTGAAGAGTACGCACTTCATGATAAAAAAATGGAACTCTTTTTTGTAGGAACTATGAAGGGGTATACCTCCGGTGCATAGATAGGGACCAAGCTATGAAAATGATCAAATAATTTCATAGGAAGTTTGGAATCAGGCATGGCTCAGATAATGCCACTACCCATCAGATCCTTTGGGCTAGATACTATTGGCCCTATATATTTAAAGATGTCTATGCTCACATTAGGAGATGTCACACTTGACAAACCGTGGCAAACCGTGAATGGAACCTGACCATGCCTTTGCAGCCAGTCTTCAAAGCTAGACCCTGTGCCCAATGGGCATTTGAATTTATCGAGGAAATCAACCCCAACTCATCTACCAACCACTGGTACATTTTTACTGCTACCGATTATTACACCTGGTGGTCTGAAGTGATTCTTTGTAAAAACAACACGACATACATAGTTATAAAATTCATGGAAGAAAACATCGTCACAAGATTTGGAATTCCCTTTGCTATAGTATGTGACAATGGTCCAACATTTTCTTCAGCACAATTACTTGAATGGACCTATGATAGAAAGATCACTCTAAATTTCTCTAGCAAATACTACCCCCAGGGTAATGGTGTTGCTGAATCAACCAACAAAATTCTACTTGAGGTGATCAAACATCTGTTAGAATAGAACCCCCAAGACTGGCACCAAAAGCTTAGATTTTCTCTCTGGGTAGATCACATTTGAATAAAGGCAGCCCTAGGGACATCCCCATTCCATTTAGTTTATGGTCAAAATCTAGTATTCCCCATCAACTTATAGATCCTGAATTTATAGTTCATGCAGGAATTCAGCAGCTGGGACAACATTACGGAAGTTCAACTTTTGAACTTTGTGTGAATGGAAGAACAAAGAGACACAACCCTTGAACATTTTGTGCTTCACCAAGCAGTAGTAAAATGATGGTTTGGAAGAAGGGCCCAGTATAAGGCCTTTCATATTTTGGACCTAGTTCTCTTGTGGGACAAGGCCCAGGAAAAGAAGGGAAAGCACACTAAGTTTCAACGGCTTTGGCTTGGACCATATTTGATATCTGAGAACTATGGGGAAAATTCTTATTGCCTCAACACTATGACCAGAGAAGTCATCCCATTTCCTGTCAATGGGAATTTTCTCAAGCACTACTTTGAATGAGATAGGTGGTGAGTTTGTCCAAAGTTGTACTATATGTATATTTCTTGCTTGTAAATATATTTCCTAGTGCTCTGTTTGGAGTACCTTGTAAATAGTTTGTCAGCTATCCTCTGGGAACACCCTTCCTTTTCATGTTTTCCTTTTGTTTTCCACTTCTTTTTGTTTCCTTTTGTTTTCTAGGTTCCCAGCATGTTGCCTTCCTCTTGTAGACAGGTATGCTTTGCATAACATCTAGTCTTTGGAACAGTGCCTTATGCATTTCAGTGAATTCAGAATCTATTGTTAGCATGGTCAAATTTGTCTACAGTCCAGAGTTATTTTGTAGGTATGGTAAAAGGGGTTATAGGTAATCTTCATCGGGTTCACACCTTGATAGTCTAGACATCAGTTAACGGAAAATCTAAGAAGAAAGTAATCAGACACCCTGAGAGCAAATCATTTTCACTAGCAGAACCAAGTCTAAAAATCATTAAAATATTCTGAGTCCAGAACTTTCTCTCCTATTTGCTAATTTAAATATGGGTGGCAAGGTGAAAGAAGTACCGTCGTTAAAACTTAGCTAAGCTTAAGGCTTACAGTGAAAGGAGTACCACCTTTCCATCCAGAAAAGAAAAGAAAAGAGAAAGAACTGAAGAATGGAGAATTCCAGTATCTGGGGGAAATGTGCAAGATATGATGACATCAGTTTGATTTGTTTAGTGCCTCCTCTCTTCTTCTCTCAGGGGTCGTCAGCTTAGTTTTCTTTCAAAGCACACACTTCACAATAGATGAAAAGACCAAAAGATTGAATCATTGATGGACTGGATTTTCTCAGGCACCTTGCACTTTGCAAGCAGAATGCTCTAGGTAAAGATTAATTCTGGTTTTTCTAACCAAAGATTTTGAAGTTCTCGAATGTGCTAAGGCATTTGTCCTAGATAGTCACCATTTTTTATGCCCTGCATACCTGTCCCTATAATTTGTGGGCAAAATGTTGGGTCCCCCTTTTCTCTTTGGCTCTTTCCTCTAGTTTCTTGTTGTTTTTTTCCCCTCCAGGCTTTTCTTTCACAAGGGTTGTCTTTCTCTTTGCTTTTTCCTTCTTGTGTCTCTGGGACCTAGTTCCAGAGTTTTGTTTGTTCTTTTGAGAGACAAATTCCAGACTCTGGGATTCTTTGCCATCATGTCTTCTTTTGCAAGGAGATGTGGCCGTATGGGATCCCCAGGCCCGGAGTCTGGAGGTTTGCTTGTTCTAGAGTTTGTGGAAAGAAGGCAACATATTTTTACCCTAGTGGTATAAATATAAGTTACCTGTCATTTTCACATTTACCATGATTAAAACACTTAGAGCACTCAGAGTGATTTCAAGGTGATTAAGGTGATTAAACAACATTTTTCTCCTATGCTTAGTAATTTATTAAATAGTAATTTTCAGTGCTTGTTCGTTGTCAGCTTTAGGTGAGCTTTTTCTAGAGCGCCTCCCGTGATCATTTTTCCCGCATTCTCTGCATTTCTAGGTAGGCCTTCGGCTCTTGCCTCTGGTTTTCTGGTTTCCTATTTGTGCTTTTCTTTGTTCTTGTTTTGCTGCACCTTTGCATCGACCTTTTTTTGCCTCCCACTGGTGGGTTGGCTCTGCCAGAGGGCTATCAACCCTCTGCGCAGTTGTAATGTAATGTATATGTTTGCATGTTATGCATGATAGTGTAGGTGCCTTTGTAAATTCTGTAGGCTATGTAAATTCCTTTTTTATAGTGTATATATGTCACAGTTTTGTGGTCAGCCTGCAAGTGGCACTTCAAGCCCTCACACCAGTTTGACCCTCTATACATTAGGTGTATATTTTCTATATATCCTTCCATCTTGTCAAGCTCACCATGCTCCATGATGTCTCAACCACTATGTCAAGCTTGTCAAAGAGGTAGTAGCCACAGTTCAAAATTGGCACCTCACTAGTTTGAATCATGGCAGCTTTCTCTCTCCTCTGTCATGTCATCTTAATGGCGGGATTAATTTACCATGAGCAGGCATTCAAATCCCATCCTATCTAGCATTTACTTTCCTCCATGTTAGCCCACTTGTCACCATTAATATCATTACACCGCCTGTTACATGGCCACGTGACTACCCATGTCAGCCAAGTACAGCTTCCTACCGGTCACATCGACAACGGATAATTCTTCTAGACTCTAAGTGATGAGAGGCCCCTAGGTCTTCATTCCATTTTTGTCACATATTCCAATGCCCTGAAGCCCCTTGGTGTTTACCAGAATCTGACTCATGTTTGCCTTAATACTCTAGGATTTTTATGTATGCTAACATTTTTGGACAGGTGCAAAATGGTGATGAATTCCCCAGAATCTATAAAGTTATTTTTATTATATCATGTATTGACAGTTCTCTAGTCTTGCCGGTTGCAGATTGTTTGATCAAAATGTATGAGGTGATCACTCCTCCTAATAGCCTGGAACTGCCTCCTACCTCCACTCAGGCGGCTACAAAGACTTAGGCCAAAAATATCCTAGGCAAGCTGCCACTAACTTCTAAATACCTAAGGGAGGGCATTCTCGTAGGGTCCAAAGTGGACTCCAAGGTGCAAGAGATAACAGACATAGAGCCTAGACTTTGGGCTGAGATGCAAGGCTTGGTTCAAGCCATATACAAACTGAAGGCTGACAGAGATATTATGGCCATCCACTTGGCTGCCTTTAGAATTATTAAGGCCACAAATTTTCCTTGCTCAGTGCAAGCACCGGAGCTGATACTCCAACTAGTGACACTCTACAATGCCCCCACTCAGACTATTTTGTTTGCTAATCCCCAGCCGTTACACTATCCAACGACTATCATCAATCTGGATGTAGGAACTTTTGCTTCAGGGTTGGGGATCCCTCAATTCAAGTGATCCATCATTCTCACCTAGGCAAAGTTGTTAAAAGATTTTAAGGAATATTCCCTTCTTTCCTAGAAATATCTCAACACTCAGTGGCTGAAGTCCCTGAAAAGGGACCATAAAAAGATGAAGTTGGAGATTCCCCGCGGGGATTTCAAAGAATGTATACAAGTGGGAATTATTTTTCTATATAGGATCTTCGTAGAACCCCATGCCCAAGATTTCTCACCATGGATGTACTACTTTCTCTACTACATCACCACCCATAACCAAACCTTCAATTGGGTGGCTATCATAGCCAACCATGTGCACATGCAGCTAAAGGGTGTCCTCCAGAATTTAAAGTTCCACATGACATCTTATGTACTATGGGAACTGGCCAAACAAAGATCGGCTTTTTTAGTTTTACAAGCAGTGGGCATTCTCGGGAATGAGCCAGGCTAGTTGACAACATGGGATCATTATCCCTAGATCCAGTGGGAACTCATTTTCCCAAATTTTTGCAGTGTAAATAATTCCTTCATTTACCAGAATATCCTTACACTTACTCGAGATTCTAGATTCTCGTTATCGCAGGAGGCAATGAACTTGGTGAGCTCCTACATAAATTATTTCATTCAATTCCAACAACACACATATATTCAGGTGATTGGCTTCTCTGGGAAACCCTATCTTCTTCCTCAATATTGTGGGGATAGAATCATTCTTTTATAATTTTTCCAGCAGATTCTAGAGTTGCACGCCCTCTTCACATTGAAGAAGGTCACCAATGTTCCATTCCTAGTTTCTTGCAGGAACTATTCTTGTAGTCTGGCCGCAGCAAAGGAGGAAAATAATGAGCTAAAGAGTCTAGGACTGGTGGAGTTCCACCATACCAGGAACAATTTTGATCCTCTGGGTAAGATAGCCTTGGCACTTCCCCGGGCATCTCCGCCGCACATAGAGGATATTGAAGATTTTTGGGTGGATTGCCAAGATAGTATTGACCTCCAGGCCCACCAACATTCGCGGATGTCTAAAGGCTTGATGAAAGTCCTTGACCTTTGGGGTTTCCCGAAAGGTTTTTCAGATGACGGCCCTCTAGAGGACCCATTGTGTAAAGAGTAGGGGTAAGACAAGTTGGATCTCCCTCCGGTGGATTGGGCCACCCTAAAAGATTTAACAATTGAGGGGGTATGTCACCCCATTGTTTAAAATAGTCACAAATATTTTTCTCGGGTGTGTCCCAAGAGCACCCGGAAGGGACCAATTGTTCAGAGGTCCACTGCTACCACCAGACCTAGCACAAGAAAGGGGAAAGAGAAAGAAGATACCCCAGCCAAGGTGCCTCCCTAGGGTCCGATCCCCATAATGGCACAGTTACTAGAGAAAATGAAGGCATCAAGGCTGGAAAGTGAGAAGATATGTGTACAACTCTTCCAGGGCCTCCTCGCAACTCCAGTACCATCTACTCGCCTGGTGGGATCCCTGTACTGGCCGCAATGATGAACATGTATACTTTCGCTGAGGTGGAGTATACAAGTATTTTGGATACCGGGATCCCACTACAAAGGAAGAAGAAGTAGAAGGTGAACCCCACTCCAAGCACAAACAAAGGCCCTGGTATGCCTAACATGCCCCCAGTTGATGTCAGTTCAGATTCCCCTAAACTTTAGAACATTTCAGATACCTCTCCCCCACATGATGATTTTGATGATGTCTTCAGGGAAGATGAACTCATGAACCTACATGAGGATATAGATCACATGATAGAGGAGATCACCACCCAGGAAAGAGAAGAGATTCCCACTGAAAAGGAAGTCCCAGAACCAGAGGCTGCCATAGAGAAGAAAGTCCGGGAGGAAGTGCCAAAGGAGCCCAAGCGGGAGAAAACACTGGTCCAAGAGACCAAGGATGAACCAAGGCAAATAGTAGATGAGCAACTGATGAATTGGGAAACTGGACCCATGGGATCAACCGTAACCCCATTCATCATGCTCCAAATGTCTTTGGTTACCCCAGGTGACCAAATGCCCCAGAGTACATTTAGTGAGGTAATCATGGCAGCCCAAACTCTGAATCTTGGCCCGATACCTCAGCCACCTCTAGAAATTATTCCAATGGAGAAAGATGTTCTAGAAAATGAAGCCCAAGAGGAAGAAAAATAATAGCAGGACGAGGGCAGAACTCTCAAAGATATAAATGTTAATTTGCCCAATGCTGAAGATGGGGAAAGCCCTGGGGATATAGGTGGTATGGATGCTGGAAGAGAAGAAACCCTGGATATCACAAAAGAGGATGACAACATGGTGGAGAACACTGAGGCCTCCGGAGAATAGGAGAGGGAAAAGGAACAGGAAAAAAAAGGCAGCTCGATGACACTACAAATTCTGAGAACACACCGCCAGATTCTAAAGGGAATCTTGATGCCCAAGTCCTAATAGAAAAGCCACCCCAACTACCCCAATGGCTGGTGCAATCAAGGAAGAGAAAGGCCCCAATAGTAGCAATAGGCATTCCACTCTCCCTGGCTAAGATGATGGCCTAAAATGCAGAGGCTGAGAAGCCTAAGAAGGCTCGGACAGTCCATACCCTCTTGACTGGTCCAGTGGGAAGTACAGTTGCAGAAATCACAACACCTCCCCCAAATGCATATGCAGTGGCTGTAAGGCCTGAAGATTACACTATTACAAAAGTAGCACTGGGGAGGAGAGACAATCAGGGTGAATTGGACCTGCTAAGGGAGGCCACCAAGGTAGTGGAGGCTCGATACAATAAACAGAGCCAGAAGTTGAAAGAAGAAAAGGAGACCAATGTGAATCTCCTCGCACTTCTGGTGGAACTCATGCAGCCCCTGGCCAAGGTCCGCTAAGAAGCTTCTACCTCTAGATTACTGCTTGCACAGGGTGATGTAGATTCTTTAAGGGCCATGAAAAAGAAGGCCCAGGCTGTGGATTTTTTAAGTAGATTAACGACATTCTTTTCCCCTCTCTATTAGATATGTATGAACTATTGGTTCTGTGTGTATTCAGTATTTTAGTGTAGCATGTTAGAGCATGGTTGATGTTTTAAATATATTTTCATGACTATAGATAAATGGAATAATTTTAACCCTAGCCTATGTTTTGAAGTTTATTTGGTTAACTAACGAATGCTTCCAGGAAACCTCACTTACCTAAATCCCTGGAGGAGATGAGTCAACAAAACCAGCTATCCCCCCGAACAAAATAGTCACACTCCCAACTAAGCTCCCGCACTGTCAAGACCCATCTCTCACGTGCTTGAAGGCTAGGAGAATTTATTCCTTGGAAAACCTTTACAGGTGAAATTGGTTGGTACCCCAGTACCCGGTGACAACTTACATCTGTTGGTGGACTCAGTCACAAAGTCCTGTCAACACTCTTCCATTGTGAATTTTTTTTTTTAAAATAAAGTAGTTCATCATTTTTTTGACATTTCTAACAGTAAAAAATGATGAGGATTCTATATAAATGATGAATATATTGATGAGTGGTAGTCGACACATTGACGATAGTTCATTGATCTGTTCGTCGTTCATATAGAATCCTTGTCGTTTCTGATTGTTATGAAGGTCGCAAAAATGATGAATAGTGCAAAGGGCTTAGGGTGAAAGGCACATGCACAACATCTTTCACAAATCCTTTTTTCCAACCTTTTGGTCGTTAGTTTTATGATGAATATTCCAGTCATCAAAATTTTTGACAAAAAGCCTTCCACGACACATTTGGTCGATTGATCTACCTTTTCTAGTCGAACAATCAACCTGCGCTCGTCAAAAAATGGGCAAAATTTTATTAGTATATATACAACTGACTCTTTTTTTAATTTTTTTCAAAAATATTTTTGTAACTCTGCTATATATATCTTCCTCTTCTATGTACATGTATTTCCTCATATATATACAAATTCTATCTTTCCCCCTTGTTTTTGACACAAATGCCAAAAAGCATATCTACAAGGTAATACCAAAATATGAAAGGAAATCACTATGTACCTTCAAAATTGAAAAAAATTCTTGTCCCAATTGTCTCGCAAAACCTTCAGGATGTGCAACTCAATTTGAATCTCTACAGATAACTCCACCATAATCTCTGTAACTGAAAAATTTGTTATCATGGATGAGTGTCTTTGCATGAGCAATATGTTTTTGCATTAAATCCATATAAGGAAGGAGTTGGCTATGTATTTATGATAGGGATTCCCTTTTTCTTCCTTCTTCCCTTAGTAGCTCTACCTGCAGATCAGTCAGATACTTTATCTTAACAAAATGTGTTTAACTTGAACTAGGATTAAGTGCCAACTGGCTTGTATTTGCCTTCTAATCATTATCAATATTTGTCAGCTTGTTCTTTATTTCCATGGTAAAGTTAGATGTGTCATTAAACTTTACAAATAATGCCATAACATTATTCACAGTGGTTTCTAGAGAGATAATGATAGTGTTTAGCTTCACTTGATCTATTGCAATCTTACCTACAACATTCTCTAGAACCTTATTCTCAAATTTTCTCTCTACCTTCTGCAGTAATTTCTCCTGACCACTAAGATCTTCGTTAAACTTGTGAACTATTTGAACAAGTTGGTCCATTATGAATTATTTCTCATTGACTTCAATCTTTAGTGAATCAATGAATATACCTTTGATGTCCTCTAGTACTCTATTCCTTTTCTTCTCATCTCATAGCTTTTGTTGTTTTTCTCTTTTCTTCCATAGCTCCCCAAGGATGTCCATCTTCTCGGCTGTCAAGATATAAAGATCCCAATTAGGAATCACAATGTCTTCCTCAAGGTTAAATTCATCAGTAGTTGTTTCCTTTTCTTTACCCTTGACCTTGGGGTCAGGTGAAGGAATGATTTCCTTAACTTTTCCATCCTCATCCTTGTCCTCAGTGTTTGGTTGAAGTAGGTCATTAACTTTTAATGCACCAACTGCAGAATCAGTACCAACTATAAAAATATTCACAGTGTCCTTCTATGACTTGGTCTGGCTTGGCCTAGCAGTAGGTAGAGCCTAGTGCTCAGTTCCTACTAAAATTGATGTAGACTCTGTGATATTTTCCTTTCTCAAAGATAAGATACTCTGAATAGGTGATTGGGGCAAGGATGCCATCACTTATACTACTATTTGTTCTGCATTAGATTCTTCAATGGTCTGACCTCAAGTAGTTATTCATCTTTAACCTATTCATGAGGGTTTGTACTTTGTTCCTCTGTCTTATCATCTCCCTTGTTATAAAAAATTGACTTCCACAACTTTGTTGCGGTCTGCACAACATCCTCTATTTTCTTTCTCAAAAATTGAAAAGTCCTAAACCTTGGAGTGTGATTACTCTCATACTTAGGCATAGCATCTTTTACCTCTTTATCAGTTAAAGTAGGCATGAATTGCTTCAAGGTTTTTTTTTTGATGTCCTTTTCAATATTAACTGCATTGTTCTAATGAATGGTGATTTCCTTGAGAAGGTCTTCATACATATGGCTTTTCAATTCAGATGGGTCATACTTCCATCTTGCCATCTTCACTACTAATGCATCCTCAATCATCTTTTGTTCATCCTTAGTTCTCAAAGAATATTTAAGTGATATGAGATTAGACATACCACTACCTTCTTTCAATTCTTCAACCTTATGCTCAAAGGTAAGTGGTGGCTTCTTGAAAGTTAATATATCTTCTTCATCATCTTCTTTAGGCAATATCAGTTTTCTTCTAGATCTTCTGCGTTTGTTTGTAGTGGAGGCAGGGATAGAGGCCTTTGGTGTTTTTTGGGGGCTAGCCTCTTCTTCGTAGGAGGCTCTGCTTCTACCTCTTCCTCTTCTTTCTCAGGTTCTTCTTCTTCTACCTTTATGTCATCCTCTTTTCTTTCAGTGATCGAAGGAGGAGAGTCTGATGATTTTCCATATTTATTTTCAAACTTCTCAATTCTTTTCCTTCCTCTCTTCAAGATTTTGGGAATCTCTATTTCCAATGTTATTCTGTGCTTAGCTTCTTCATAAGTACCAAAATAGCTTCTTTAGGATCAACAAGCTCATTAATAAGAGCCTCAATTATGTCTCTGGTCTCATCTATGTTAACCTCATATGCAAGAGGTTTCACCCAAGCAACCCTGGGTTTGACTTCTTGGATGTGCACTTTGTCACAATCAACTATGTAACATATATTATCCTTATAGTCTTCTACCAATTTTTTGGGAATTCTGAATCTATTCTGCATTTTCTCTCTAAAACTTTCAAAGTAAGCATCCATGATGCTTTCAAAATTATCTCCCAATTCTTCTATAAAATCATTTATCTGATAAACTATAGGCCTATCCTTCTTCCATACAACTGTGCCTTTTAAAGGGAAAATTTTTTGAACATAAAATAATAGGTAGACCAAGAGTGAACTGAACTTATACAGATTGGTCTTGGATTCCCGGATGCTCTCCATATTTTTTCTCAGTTGGATGAGCTGTAACTCGGCTAGGTCAAATGATAGATTGTTCTTCACTACTTTGTATGCCAAGTCCATAGCCTCACATGGAACACTGTTTGGTCAACTTGAACTGTATATCTTATGTGCAATCACATGGATTTCAAGCTTTATCTCTATGTCAGTGACTCCATTCAACTTCATGCCTCTTCCATCCCACTCAGAAAGAGTCTTCTTAGCTAGATCAACTCGGGGTAGGGTTTTAGTCTCTTTAGGTTTGTTGAGCATTGAGTACCCTGTCACTTGGTGTACCATCATCTTCATGATCTTCAAGGGTTCCTCCAACTAGAGATGCATGTCATGAGCACGGCTCAAAATGAACCATTTTGGGTGCTATTTGTTCCTTCATTGTTTTGGTCTGAATTGTCAGGAGACTTCCTTACCCACTGCTGACTCATCTGAGTTTTGATTTCAGAAAAATTTTCTTTTCCTTTCTCAAAACCAGTATCCACTTTTTCTCTATTCATACAACTCTTTCTTAGATGACCGAGTTGTTTACACACATAACATCTCTTAGTAGGATTCATTTTTCTGAGGTGATTCTTTGCATAATTTTCACTAATGTGCCCATACTCACCACAATGACAACATCTTCTCCATGTGTTGTAATCCCAACCAAAAATCACTTTAGCTAATTGTTTAGCAGGGTTCCACTTCTTAGTTCTACACTTTGTGGATTTATGACCTTGTTTGTTACAATTGAAACATCTTCCTTCAAACTTAGATTTCTCAGTACATTCACTTGCCCTATGTCCATGTTTGTTTCACCTATAGCACTTACCATTAAAACTTGACTTTCCATTTCTCCAACACTTATTTGATGTATGCCCTAACTTGCCACAGTGATTACAAGTAGGTTTCTTGTTCTTTTGAGCTCCTTTCTGTGAGGATTCACCTTGTTCAGTATAACCTAATCTAGTCTATCCATGATGTTTGAATTGAGTTTGTTCTATCAATTGATCCATGCTTTCTTGTGAATTCATCATACTCTCATTAGTTTTCTTTTCAGTATTGAGATCATTTTGGAGTCTTTCATTTTCAGTCCTCAGATTGATAACTTCTTGATTTGCACTATTGAGTTGATTTATCATATCTGCTTGCTAAAGTGACAAATGATGGATTTCTTTTTCTTTTTCCTCTAATCTTGTACTTAGAAATATCTTATCTTCTTGTGCCATATCTCTGTCATTTTTTTCTTGGTTATTTTTTTCTATGACTTCACATATTCGGACTGAATGAATTTCTTGTTCTCTCTTCAACTTTATGAATTCTTCATGTAAAGTGAGATTATTTGCAAGTAGGTCTTCAATGGCTGCATCGGCTTCTTCAAAATTTATTTCTTTGCATAAATCTTCAATTCTTTCTTCTATGTAACCTTTGTCATTCATTTTCACTTCTAATTATTTTATTCTTTTCATGGAATGAGAGAGATGCTCCTTGAGTTTTCTGATTTGATCCATGGCCACTTGTAGATCTATCTTTTCATTTTCAATGACTTTCTTCAGTCTGTATATTTCCATTGCCTCTGATCTTTTCTCAAGCTGTTAAAATTCTGATAAGAAAACCTACACTTTGATACCAATTTTTGGAAATATATTGTAGGCTAGGTGACTGAGAGGGGGGGTGAATCAGGAACCAATAAAACTTGTTTACTTTTATCCTTTATTAGATTGACTAATCTAATTGCATGCATGGAACAGAAAATCAATAAATATTCATTACACTTGACACAATATTTGGTTACCCAGGAACCTTCCAAATAGAAAGTAAAACTAGGGTGGGGATGATACCCACAATATTTAGAACTGTAGTAATAAAGTTGGCCAGTTAAGGCTTACAATTGACCACTTCTAATGGTCTACAATGTTAGGAGAAATAAGGACTGTTAGGTCCACCTTGTGAAAAGATTGATGCAATACAATTAAGTATGCACTCTATTAGGAGATTTGTGAAGGACTATTAAGTCCACCCTGTTAAAGGATTTTGATTGATACACCTATTAGGATGGACCAATGAATGATCTACTATGCAACTCTGATTTGCTGAATACGATCCTTTTAAGCAATACTGATCACCTGAATATGATAGATGAGTCTCTGTTGTTCCTTTATACTTTTATAGCTGTCTAATCAATCTTCCTCTTCATATTCACATCTGTAATTGATTCATATATTCATTCTCTATTTTGGATAAACAAAGTGTCTTACATATATACCTATCCAAATCAATTACCTCCACAAGTTGGCTACTTATCATATTAAATAGCATCAAACAATATGTACTAAGTTGGCCCAATGTTGATACTTGGGCCTAGTAATCCACTCGGGTGATATATTGACACTCGGGTGATACAGTGAACTTGGCAACTCTGGCACTTGGTTGACATTGGGTTCTCGGGCCTCATTAATCACTCAAATATGGTATGCAACTTGGGTAACACTGGTGACTTAGGTGATACTGTTTGGAACTAATTTCTCGGTTGACACTACAACTGCTTAGCTCAGGTAATAATTCAAGCTGCTAGCTTGGTCAACACTGTAACCATATGAATAACTAAGTGTTTTGGCACTGTTAGGGTCTATTTGTTTCGCCATGATCAAAATTGTTCTCTCCCTTTTTGAAGTCTTGAAGTTTTTCCCGATCCCCATTTATGTTGAAGAAGTCCAAGTTAAAGAGCATTGTGATGTCAAATTTACCTTCGAACTTATTCTTTAAATGTGTCATGAGCCCATCTTGTGAAAGTTAGTTTTCTCGGTCAAAGTTGGTATCAGTCTTTGTCTCATGAACCACTTTGAACCGCTTTGAACCTTAGTTCAAAGTAGGTCAAAGTAATAGAATCAAAAGTTTATGACCTAATATCGGTGATTGCAGGTAGGACTCAAGACACGTCATCTAACCACTTCAAACTGCTTTGAACCTTAGTTCAAAGTAGTTCAAAGCAGTTCAACGAAGGATTCAACAAAGCACAAAGGTGATGTGATGGCTGAGTTGATAGCTGATATGACACATCAGAGCGTATCCGTTAGAATAATAGTATGATGATTTGGAAAAGTAGTTGGCCACATGGGAAGAGTCAAGATGGAAATGTAGGTTAAGGTAGATGTTTTTTTGGCATGAACAAAGGGATATAATTTAATGCAGCAATAATGATTTAAGGGTGTTTAATTAAATGAAGTGATGGCTAGATGTCACATCAGTGGCTTCATTTCATTTCAGCTTGCGTGCAACATTTAATTATCGTCTCTTGGATGATTTTTCTGTAGAGTGAGTTTTCTTTAAATTTCATCTTTCAAGCTCATTTCATTTCAAAGATAAGTTGTGGAGTCTCGGCTCCGAAGGATAGAAGTTTTGATATTTTAGTTCAGCAGAGAACAGGTAACACCCAATTAGCCCTCTATTTGCTTCACTATTTTCAACCTGGTTTTTCCCTTTTCCAAAGATTGCAGTCTTTCATTTACTTGAGTAAAGATAAAAAGGATAAGGTCTAGCATGCATTTCTTTGAAAACATTGCAATTCTAGGTTGTAGAACTCCAATCATTACAGACACAGATTTATTGGGAGTCAAAGTAGAAAAGATAGTTGAAGTTTTGAAAGACTCAGTAGAGGAGGAGCATACTATATAATTTATGTCCAGTGGTTTACTCCAAGCCGCTGCCTTTCCCCTAGCTATGATAATTCTAGAACTAATTCAACAATGTATATACCGCTATGACGTCAAGTTTAAAAGTGTGTTGAATAATGAGGGTAAGAGTATTTTGACCATAAACAGAGAGATGATAATGTCAGTCTTCAAAATCCCAAATGAAGATTTTGCTAGTTTTACCCCCACTTAGTCGCTGGCACAAATTCTGAGAAAGGGGCAACAAGGAGCTCAGTAACATCACCGAAATGGACTATATCAAACTATAGAGGTGGTTCTAGATTTCCCAAAGTTTTAACCAAAGACCATATGAAAAACCACATCCATAATATCATGGTTTTGTTGCATAGGATAAGAGGTTCAAAACAAGTACTTCTTTTTGAAGATTGGATGTATCATTTTATAGAAATTGTGTTGGAAGGAAAACAAAGTCTGGACTGGGCCGAAATAATTGCAAGTTCACTGAGAGATCAGCTCAAATAGGTGAAAGCTATGCGAAAGGAACTCTATATGTCCTCCTACTTGACCTATTGCCTTGTATGCACCCAAGATCTTATTGGGATCCCTCATGAGCCATGGAAGGAAGATATAACCATTTTTAAGTATTGTCCTTTGTTAAGGAAAGATAGGGTTCTAGAAGAATATAGGAGAGTTCATGATATTTTTCTTGGGAGACTATGTAATCAGTTAGCTAGAACCTTGAATCAGAGAAATTCTCTAGAAGCACAGAAGCTGGTTCAGAGCTACGGGAGCTTCTATATCCAGTTTCCTTGGTTCACCTATTTAAGAGTTAGTGGTTTTGACAAAGAACCTCTTAGATTACCCAGGTTCTGGTTTGATTATTTCATCTTAGCAAAAGTTTGTAGACAAGTTTTTACAGAAATAAAGAATATCCTCTCGAAAGATAAGTGGGATTCAATGTTTCCAATAAGACTTGGAAATTTGGTATGCAAGATTATGATAGATGCAACAGTGATAGGCAACAATTTAGTTGGTTTTTACATGCAGTTTTATGAGTCGAGGAGGGCATTTGACAATAAAGGGTTTGCTATGAAGGTGTTCAGTTTGAAAAAGAAGTTGGACCTGTAGACGTCCAAAATTGTCCTTATATTAATTTAATTAATATTCCTATAACATTATAGTTAATTTTAATTAATTATATTTGTTATATTCTTCTATCTATTTAATTAAATTTATTTGATTAAGTATGATTCATTCTCCTTAGTATTTAAATTTAATTTAAATACTCCCCCTTTTAATGTATTAAATCTTATTTAATACATTATCCCTCATTGATTCCCTTTAAATAAATTTTTAATTTATTTATTCCTTCACATGCCTAAATTCTACTAAACCACAATTAATCTAAATTAATTTGGATTAAGCTAATTTTAACCTAGATCCTACCCTACCTCACATCACTCTCACCAAATAAACCTATTTATTAATTAACTAAGGTTAATTAAGCTAATTTCTTGATTCCTACAACAATTAATCCTAATTATTTGCTCACACATGTGTGAGCAAATTTTTAAAAATTGACTTTTCCAAATAATCCTTATTTGGTGCCAATAAGATTTCTTACACCCATGATGACACCTTCTTACACTTTCTAAAAGTGTTTTATTGGACTAAAACTCTTACACCCTCTTACACCTTCTTACAAGATCCTTCACATGTGTACTTTAAGTACACTTTAACCCATCACATCCAAAGTTGCTCACACATGTGTGAGAAAAGTGGGCCTCTTGC
>MU224772.1:88704-102788 GCA_018584345.1 Thuja plicata | reverse complement strand
ATCATGCTAGTTTCATTCTAGAGTAATTTAGCATTTTTCATAAGCAATACTAATTCTTAGTTCATGTTTGTTTCATCTTGAATCTAGATATCACATATTAGGTCCATAATGGAATGAATCTTAGATAATTTTTGTTCATCTTGCACATCAATCTAGTTTATTTTTGCATCCATATGATCATTGTGATGATTTGAGACAAGTTCCTCATACTTGCTCTTGAGTCCTTCACTCTCTTAGTTGAATTTTTATCAATAGTGGGACTTTGATATTGTGTTGAGAGAGCACACCCACATAACATCTCTAAGAGCAAATCAACAAGGCCTTGGGTGCCCTTGTTCAGCTCATCGGAGGTTATGGTGGAAGCCATTGTTGTTTTAAGAGTATGCTTTTTAGACATGTTAGTGTAGTTTAAATGATTTATATCCCTAACGTTTGCATGTCTGAGCGTGCTCCCAACAGGTAGGTTTCTAGCATAGACAGGACCTAAATCTACATATGGAAGATTTGTGAGAGGATATAGGAGATGAAAGGGCAATTTGGATAAGAGATCATTCCAGGTTATTGGTTCCCCAGATTAGAAGTCTGCAGCTGAAGCTTGACGTTTCTAATGTGGTCAAAGATGAGTCAGAAATCATTGAACCTAGTTTTACTGAACCTAGTGTAGAAACTCTGTCAAAGGTAGATTGGACAAGGGAAAAAGAAGAATACATCAAACTAAGAGATAGGTCCATTCTAGACTACATAGATGATTGGTTGAAAAGAAGGAAATTAAACAGAAAGAGGGTCACCTCTCCTAAGGAAACTAGTGCCAAATTGATCTCAATTGAAGTTCTACCTGATTCTTCAAATATTTCCTTCTTGAATCCTCATGTAGGTAATCTTCCTTCAACTAAGAAAAGAGTTGTGCCTAGTAGACATCCCACTGCACCTCGAACAAGATCTAGAACTAGAGCTGAAATTCAATCTCGAATGGATTCCCCTGACTCCAGCTTCGTTGACATTGATGTCAATGATGAAGATGTCTCTTTTTCACTAGAACAGGGAAAAGGAATTCAAGATACAATAATGGATAATTCTGAGGTTCAGCAAGAAAATGTGACACCTACCAGGAATATTGAAAATAGGTTGGTTTCTAACTCAGTTCCTCCTTGGCTGACTGAATTGGTGAGTAAGAAACACAGTTTCAAACCTGTTTCTTTGCCAGTTCAAGATATTGTCACCAAATATGCTTCTCGTACCCCAAAAATGAAGAAGGCCAAAAGAAATGCAAGGTTGACTATGGACCCCGTCACAAGAAAAGTAACCGCCGAGATAGCCACTTTCAAACAGAAGGAGGGTATTCTTGAACCTACAGTAGAAGATTTCAAAATTACACAAATGGAGTTTGGGGTGCTGAATAGAGACACTCGAGATCATCTTTTCAATTTCTTAGCAGACCATATGCTTGGTCAATCCCAGAAAGAGGGCAAGGAGAAACGTGAGCTCAAGCAGCTTGTAATCATGATGGCTGAGTTCCTTAGTTCAGTCAGTGAAGTTTGGGCTCTGCCTGTAACTCAATCTCCATAATCTTTTGACCCTAATTCTACAAATAGTAAGAAAATGCTGAAACAAATGCATCAAGGTAGAGCCCTGATGGTGGCTATGAAAGACTGGATTGGTGGCAACATTTTGGAAGGAAATAAATTCATTCAGGAGTTTGTAGCAGCCTTTGCAGAAGGAGAAGCTCTGATTGGGGAAATTCATACCTTGATACCAACTTGGGAATCAGACAAGGAAAAATGTGTTGCTATTGTATCCCAAGTTGTTGAGATAGAAGGATATGGAGTTGGAAAGTTCCTGGCAGAGAACCCAATGAAAATGGTAGATGCATGTATGCTCTGCATTCTAAAAAAAGAGTAGTTTATTTAAGACAACGATCTTGAGCTTGTGTTCCATAGAGAAAGAGATCAAATAAATACATACTAATGCATTAAAAGACATCAAGGTTGTGAACCTGTCAGGTATCCTTAGTTCAATGAAGGAAATATAAATGTAGAGGTTATGATCAAGATTTTTGGGGATACAATGAATGATATCAAAGAAAAGGAGGAAATTACAGCTGAAGATTTCACCAGAGTTGCTAATGTGGAGTCCATGCTATATCTGAATTGAGGATAGTTTCCCAGACAGTTAGAGAAAATTCAGGACTTCAAATGGGAAAAGAGCACATGTCACGCAAAGATGAATGGTGTGAAGAGTCTCCACTCTCATCTGATCCAAGAGCTAGTGAGTATATTTTGGAGCTGGAAGCTGGTCTGAGAAGCCACATTTGGAGATAATAACTAAAAGCGCTTGATAGTTTTCATGCCTATGTTTAAGTCATTTTGTTTATGATTCAGCTGTTGTTAAAAAATTTTACTCTATCTTTATTTACTTGTCTGAAACCATTTCTTTTTGGTTAATTTGGGAGGCCAATTTTTAAGGGAGGCCTCTCAAATATTCTAAACTATATATGTCAAGGTGTAAAAATGTGAAGGGGATGAAATTTTTGGAATCTGTTAGACTTAGTTCAACATTTTCTAATTTTGTTAAGATTTTTTGTGTTTCCTAAGAGAATTGAATAGAGATATACTGGATCGGATTAATTTCAGACTTTGTTCTTTATGATCATGTTATCATGATGCAATGCTAAGTTTAAATCTGTGAATTTGGACTTATAATATGTCAATTACTTTGTGAATTGGTGTATTTCCTACTACTGTATTGTAGTGAATGCATGGTATTTATCTATCTTTCTGGATAATTCTCTTCATTATTTCCTTTCAAGTTCTTTGTGTTTCAATCAAAGAAACCATGCCTTTCTTTGATTCTGTTTCTTTATATTTATATTATCTAAAAATAACTCAATACCTAAGAGTATTCGAGAGATCCTTATGTTCTTTTGGGTTAAAAGTACAATTGTTGGTTTTAAATTTAGAATTTCATTATTTGTTTCTAATAGGGAGCTATACCTCAAACAATTCAGAGGGAAGCAATTATCTCATGCTTACCCAACTATTGTAGGATAGTTTGTTTCCCAAGACGTATAGAGTTAGCATAATTTTTAATCAAAGCGGAGACAAATCTGTTCACCAACAAGCACTAATTGACAACATTTCTTTCCATATGGTCTACAGTGCCTTTACCTCTTGGAAGTCTCCTAGACAATAAATCTTAAGACTCTGCTTCATTTATTTCATCTTCAACATATAGTTCCTCTAGCTCACTTTTACAACTACGAAATATTTTACTAGCACTACTTGCATATCCTATTGGGAATAATGGGAAGTAGTACTGAGAGGGGAGGGGTGAATCAGTACCTCTAAAAATTTTAACACTTTTCACAATTCATCATTAGTAATCATTCATTATTGCATTACCGACCATTACTGTTTTTCTTTCTTATGTATGTAGTATTATTCCATAATCTTTAATTGTTTGCAACATTCATAAAAATAGTCATGAAAGTAATAAACACATAATACAAGATATGATATTGCAGAAAACTCCTGTTAGGAAGTAAAAACTACGGTGGGGATGGTACCCACAAAACTTCACTATCTGCAGAATGGAAGGGAGCTAGTAAAGGCTTACAATTGACCACTTCTGATGATCTACCCTGTTAGGATTATTAAGGTGGAGATCGGTTAAGATCTACTCTATTAAGAGCATTAGCAACACTGATTTAAGTGTGCACTCGGTTAAGAGATTTACAATAGCACTGTTAAGTCCACCTTTAATGAAAGAATTTCTTATGTGTACTACACTTGTTAGAATGAGTACATATGATTGACCTGACTATATGCAACCTACAATTGCTAATTATAGATGCATTAAATCTCTCATAATAATAATATCACCTTAAGTGACTGATTAATACCTTTCTCTTCTCATTGGTAGCCTGTGTTCTTGTTCTTGAAACTGATTTGATTATTTTCTATCCTTCTACATGAATTCTCTTGTTTGGTCTCTAGATGATCTTTATGGCTACAATCCTCATTGAACAACAACTATTCTCAATAGATTGAACATCTATTTATACAATTATTTGACCTATCTTTGAATCACGCATTACAATGTTAACTCTTAGATCTGAGGTTTACAACTTGACCTTGATCTTTAGTTTGCATGTTTTAAATCAGTAAAACTAATTAAGACAATAATAAATATATTTCTTCCTCCGCACATAATGGATTTAAAAGAAAATCAAGAAGCTATAAATACAAATTCAATGATTTATCTGGCGTGGAAAGTTAGATCCACTTTTTATGGGATGTAACTGACTGTCGGTTCTTGGTCATCAGGTTGAACTAAAAGTATGTCGGCTTTTCTTTGTTTGAACTGATCATTGGGTTCCTCTCTGTGTTGTTCCATTAGGTTGCATTTTTGTTACTTGTCGGGTTACATTAACCTTTTTGTCAGTGGATATGCTTTGAACTTTGTAGTATCGGGTAACCTTGGCGTCAGGTAGTGTTGTGCCCTGTCTATCGGTGTAGAGTAAACCAATGGTGTAGATCATGTTTTTCCTTGTATATACTAATGGAAAAATATAATGCCTTCAATCTCCCCCTTTGACATTAGTATCAAAAACTGATATGTGCACAATACTAAAGTGTTTAGTATGTATGCCATGTCTATATCCTTGTCATTATATGACTCCCCCTAACCATATGCATCGGTATAGTATAAGTATATATGTACATATGTATACTTTCCTCTTTACTATACATTCCCTATTCTTTGCTCTTTTAGTTGTATGAATGTACATATCATTTCCTCTGTTCATTTTCCCCTTTATACTAACTAAACTGTACATATCATTTCCCCCTTTATTTGATACTCATGAAAAAAATTTACAACTTATAAGATGCCGAAAGTTGTGACAAAAATGTGTAACTTACAATGTGTCAAGAATATGAGAATGGGTTGTCTTGATGTCTTCAAGCAATTTCTCCCATTTTTCTTTTAGGAGTTCTAGTGCCATGTGTTCTAGCTCTATCCTTGCATGCATATCATAAATGTTGTCTAGGAAAGACATTTCTGGGGTGGAAATTTGTGTGTTTGCCTCTGTTACATGTTGTTGCAGTAGTGAAAGTGTCGGTAAGAGATGAGCTTGGAGCTCATTTACCTCATCTCTATACTTAGTTTCTACAATTTGTATATCCTGTCTCGATTTCCAAGCCTATTTGATTTTCTCAATGTGCAATTTAATTGCCTCTTCATTATTTGTGAGACTTTGTGCACTTGTCTTAAGATCAGTATCAATTTCTGCTATCTTGTCAGTATACTCTTGTGAGAGTTGATCAACTGTACACAATTTCTATATTAAAGTAATAGCTTCTAAGATTATTGAATCTATTGTGCTAATCAATTTAGAAAGCTTTACCTTTTTCAATGCCACTTCCTGGCTTATCTTCTTAGCTAGATAGAACTCATACTTCTATTCAAGTCTCTCTTCCATGACCTTTTCAACATCGATGTTCTATGATGTGATTTCCTCTGTGAGTACCACTAGTTGATCAAGCATCGAGTTTGTCTGATCAACATCTACATCTGGTATTATTTGATGAAGTATCCCTCTTGCCACTTCTAGTACCTTGACCTCCTTTGTTGCTTTCCTTAATTTGTCTTGCATTGCCTTGCTATCAAAAAGTTTTGCATATTTGGTCAATTTAGTTGGATCCAATATCCTCAGATCACAAACTGGTATCTCAATGATTTCATCTAGATTTACTGGATTCTTATGCTTTCCCTTCTTCTTCTTTGAGACTTGTGGGGACATAGATGTATGAACTACCATTTCTAGTTCATTTGTTCTCTCTGAAGTGCTTGGTGAAGGCTTTATAGAAGATGCTTCTTGGGTTTTCTACTCGGGGTCCACTTGTCAGTTTGGTGAAGACATCTCTCCATCCACCTTGGGTGTCTCTACAGATTTTTCCTCTATTTTCTTCTCCAGCTCATCCTTCTTTTCCTCTTCAATCTTATATTTCTGCTTGTCCTCCTCTACCTTTTGTGTTTCTTCTTTATTTTGATCAGTGGAGTTATCTTTCTGATTGTTGGTAGTAGCTTTCTTTACAGTGGTGTCCTTTATAGTATATGTAGTGTCATCCTCATCTTTTTGTATCTTTTCTGCAAGGTCTAGTTTGGTTAAGTCCATGACTAAAGAGTCCTACAATGTCTTATTAGCAACATTCATTTCTTTACCATCTGATGTCTTCAAATCTTGTTGTTGTCCTTGATCCTTAAGTGTAATGAATATCACATCATCTTTCTTTTTGTGGATCTTTATCAGAGTCATAATTTGTGATGTCTTGAATGTCAAGATCATCCATTACCTTGTCCAAATCAATTTGTTCCATATCTTCACTATTTTCCAAAGTAATGTGTTGAGGACTTTCTTTTTCTTTCTCCTCCTCTTTATGAGGTGTGTTGGTGAGAAGTAACTGATTCTCACCACTTATTGACTCTGTCGGTAGATCTAGGAGTTGTCTCCATTTTGTTTCAGTCATTGTGTCTAGCTCTATGAATTTGTCTTCAAGTACTTTGTAATCCCTTATCTTGGCTACAAACTTGCCACAGTGCTTCTTCATAATATCTTTGATTTCTTCAATCTTAGATTCGAGAGGCATTAGTTTGAAAAGTACCCTCTCCCTTTCTTCTCTCTCAGTTTGTAGAGCATATGACCACTGTTGGGATATTCTATTACCTAGCCCTTTAGGTCTTTGGTTGATGAACTCAGCTGGTACATATTTGTACTTGACCATTGCCCTTATTATGGCATCTTGTATCTTGTTTTGGTCCTCTAGTGTGAGTGTATCCCATTTTATGATTCTTTTGTCATGCATTGTGCCAGATGCAACAATAGATTCAACAACATCATCAATTGTTTGATTCCTGTAATTCTTCTTTACTACATTAGGCTCATCTTCTTTTGAGTCCTCTATGTCAGCCTTAGTTTTGACCATTCTTTTTATCCTCTTTTGGGGTGTGACCTTAACAGTTTGTTGCTTAGTTTTCTTTGTTGTCAGTTGCTTCCTCTTGTAGGTCCTTACTTGACCTTTCTTAGGAGGTGTGGTGTCATTTTTAGCAGTTTGACTCCTCTTCCTCTTCTTCTTTGTAGGAGGTGGAGGTGTATCAAATTTAGTCTCCTTAGAATCTGATTTGTGTTCATCTTGTCCTTCTTTGATGGTGCCTTGTTCATCGGTTTCCTCTTGTAGATCCTGTTCCTCCTCTGTAATTGATAGAATATTCTTGAGATTCTTAACCTTCTTATCCTTTTTGTTGATAATCTTCTTTATTTATAGGCCTCTTTTTATCTTAGATCTGGCCTCTTCATAGGTTCTAAACCTTGGCTGTTTGATGTCAATAGGCTCATTGATCAAAGCTTCAATTGCATTTGTAGCCTGATCTATGTTGATTTCATAGTCTAGTAGTGCTAACCAAGCTGTTCTTGGTACAACCGGTTTAATGTGGGTGAAATCTGTGTCCACCATAAAACATATCTCATCCCTATATTTTTCAACAAGTTTTTTAGGGATCCTGATTCTTTCCATCATCTTATCCTTGAATTCAAGGAAGTATGCAGTCATGACAGATTCAAAATCATCTCCTAGTGACTTGATTAGTTCACTAATCTATAATGTCACCAATTTTGTAGTGTCCCACTTTAGTTTTCCTACTGAGGGAAAGTACTCTTGAAAATAGAAAAAGATACACATGATAAGTGAACCAAACTTACATGTGTTGGTCTTTGTGGACCTGATTGTGTTCATGTTTTCATCAAGTTATTTCAACAAGATCTCACATAGATACATCTATATGCCCTTGGTTACAATCTTGTAAGTTGTGCTTACTGATGTTGCAGATATGTTGTTCAACCTGCTTTCTTGAAAGATTTAATAACCAATCACACATGCACCAAACCTCAATTCCTCATTGGTGATGGTTTTTACTTTCAAACCTCTGTTGTCCCATTTAGATTTTATGAGTTTTGTGACTTCTGGTATGGAGGGATGCTTGTGAGCCTTGGGCTTGTCAGTTATTAGATAACTAGTGACAGTGTGAAGGACATCCTTGGTGATTTGTTTGGGTTGATCCAACCACAACTTTTGTTCATGCAATCTGCTAAGTACCAACCTAATCCAGTCGTTCTCGAAGTCCCTTGGGAAATATAGGGCATTAGTTATCCCTTTGACCTCTAAGTGTTTGTTCTCTTCCTTTTGGTGCCCTTTTGCATCACAAAGCTTCTTATAAGCTTCATCCATCTTTAGACCTCCTATTTCGGCGATCTTGCAGTGAATATAAGATGTAATGTCTTTTATGAGAAAAACCCTAGGTGGAATTTTAGAAAATGCTTCAGTTTCATCGGGTTGCAATGGAATCTTTGGGCATATCTTATATTTGGGCTCTACACATGTGCTATTTTTAATCAAATTAATCACATTCTTTTTGTCACTCTTAATCTTTATGGTTCTCGACGTGGTTGCCATTGTTTTTCAAGTTTCTATGGCTTTCTGGTAATTTAGGGCTTTCTTGAAAAATAGCTATAGAGATCTTTTGGTGCCCTCGGTACTTACTTCAATCTGTGATAATGATGAATGTTCTCTATGCTGTGTGCTTGGATCAATTTTGAGGACACTCTTCTTTCTTCTCTTTAGTCGCTATGTTCTCGCTCTTGCTTTCTCTTCAAATCGTGGGTGCAAAATGAAGTTGTCATGTCGTCTATTTATTTTCTTTTTTCCCTAAGTCTTTGTCATAAATTCTCAATGAATCATGAGGTTATGAAGATAGATCTGATTGAGAATACTTTTAAATTCATCGTCGGTGTTGACATGATGCTCAGGACTACTGTTAACAATTTTGCTTTAACCAACAGATATCGGTATTCTATCATGAAAAATTTGTAAGTTTTTTTTCTTACCGATGGGTATCGGGTTACATTGGTAACTTAACCATTTATGTGTTGACTGATAATTTCTGGTAAGTGTAAATAGCTTATCCATTATGTTCACCACTGATTTTGGTATGTGTATACTGACGGGGTTGTTTTCTTAGAATTGAAACAAGTAACATAATATACATCTTTATTATGCAAATTTTGACTATCTATCAATTTGCATAATGGAACTAATGCAAAATATGACTTGTTGTTGTGTAGTTCCATACTTACTTGTTCAACTCAAGTGGGGGTGGTGATGTCACTAGATCCATTAGATGGGGTGCCATCATTTGTATTTCTTAGGCTAGCTTCATCATTGCTTGAATATTTTCTCCATATTTTTTCTCTAGCCCTCTGGATATCTTCAATGGTGTTTCCATTGGGATATGTGTTTGTCTCTGTCATTCGATCTTTGCTATCCTTTTTGAGGTGACCAACTTTGTGACAGTGTAAGCATGCCATTCTAGGATTTGACCATCCTCTAGACCTTTTGGTCCATGCTCTCATGCAGTTTGTAGCAATGTGACCATATCTACCACATGTTGTACAGTTTGTCCATGTATTGTAGTCCCATACATATTGATTTCTGATTCTCTTTGGTTGATAGGGAGTTTCTTGACCTTTTGGCTTCCATGCTTGCCTTTTCTTTTTCCAGCATTCAAGACTTATGTGCCCATTCATCTTGCATGTAGGATAGTATTTGTCCATGTAGATTTCTTTCTTTGGTTGTTCTATCTTAGACTTACATTCATTTCCTTTATGTCCTTTCTTGTTACATTTATAACAGAATCCTATGAATGAAGATGTAGATTTAGGAATACCTTTCATTTTTCCTTGGCATACATTTGATGTGTGACCTTTCTTTCCACAGTGCTTGCATTTCATCTTTCCTGGTCTTGGATTTTCATAGACATTATTTGGGTTGGCTTGATTTGATGATTCTCCATTTTTGGTAAAGCCTAAACCGTTGTTTTTGTTGAATCTTCGTTGTCCTTCAAGAAAATCATCCATTATTTTATTGCTCTCTTCGGCCTTTCTAATAACTTTATTATGTTGTTTCTAAATTCTAACCTCATGCTTTAGTTTTTTATTTTCTTCTCTTAGCTCACCGATAATAGGTATTCTTTCAATGAGTTCAAAACTCATCTTGTTTGCTTCTTGAGTGATAAGAATAATCTGATTAGTGAGCTCATGGTGATGCTCAGCATGTCTTTGAATTTCCAACTCCTTTTCTTGTAGTTTCTCTATAATCTTCCTCCTGTCATCATTGGCTAGTGTTCTTTATGTTTCAGCTTGTCTAGAAGAACTCATCACATCAATCATTCTTACCATTCGGGTCTCTTGACCGATTTGCAGCATCTTTATTTTCTCTTTCAGATGTTTATTTATCTTCTTCAGATTTGTGATGCTCTCTTCTGATGTGACTGATGTATTACTTGCATTGGATCCTGAAGATTGAAAGAAATCTAGAATCTCTTCTTCTTGATAATCTTTTTCATTTCTCTAGGTTGCCATACCTTTCCTCTCATCCAGTAGCTCTCTCATCTTGATTCTATCTTCTTTCTACTATTCATAGAACATCTGTATCTCAAACTTTTTATTCTCAATATTCTTATCAAGTTTGTACTTCTCCATTGTATGATCTTTTCTCTTAAGCCTTTAAGATTTTCTTTGAAGAGGCTTAGCTCTGATACCAATTGTTGGAAATAATGGGAAGTAGTACTGAGAGGGGTGGGGTGAATCATTACCTCTAAAACTTTTAACACTTTTCACAATTCATCATTAGTAATCATTTATTATTGCATTACTCACCATTACTCTTGTTCTTTCTTATGCATGTAGTATTATTCCATAATCTTTAATTGTTTGCAACATTCATAGAAACATTCATGAAAGTAATAAGTGCATAACACAAGATATGATATCGCAAAGAACTCCTGTTAGGAAGTAAAAATTGCGGTGGGGATGGCACCCACAAAACTTCACTATCTGCAGAATGGAAGGGAGGTGGTAAAGGCTTACAATTGATCACTTCTAATGATCTACCCTATTAGGATTATAAAGGTGGAGATTGGTTAAGATCTACTCTATTAAGAGCTTTAGCAAAACTGATTTAAGTGTGCAATTGGTTAAGAGATTTACAATAGGACTGTTAAGTCCACCTTTAATGAAAGGATTTCTTATGTCTACTACACTTGTTATAATGAGTACATATGATTGAACTGACTATATGCAACCTACAATTTCTAAATACAAATCCATTAAAGCTCTCATAACAATAATATCACCTTAAGTGACTGATTAATACCTTTCTCTGCTCATTGGTAGCTTGTATTCTTGTTCTTGAAACTGATTTGATTCTTTTCTGTCCTTCTACATGAATTATCTTGTCTAGTCTCTAGATGCTCTCTATGGCTAATATCTTCATTGAACAACAACTATTCTCAATAGATTGAGCATCTATTTATACAAGCATTTGACCTATCTTTGAATCACGCATTACAATATTAACTCTTAGATCCGAGGTTTACAACTTGAACTTGATGTTTAGTTTGCATGTTTTAAATTAGTAAAAATAATTAAAACAATAATAAATACATTGCTTCATCTGCACATAATGGATTTAAAAGAAAATTAAGAAGCTATAAATACAACTTCAGTGATTTATCTGACGTGGAAATTCAGATCCACTTTTTGCGGGATGTAACTGACTATCAGTTCTTGGTCATCGGGTTGAAC
Organism: Thuja plicata; assembly: GCA_018584345.1. Taxonomy (NCBI): domain Eukaryota; kingdom Viridiplantae; phylum Streptophyta; class Pinopsida; order Cupressales; family Cupressaceae; genus Thuja; species Thuja plicata. The sequence goes on along the minus strand of MU224772.1, from coordinate 91,093 downwards.
TGAAAGTCTGTCAGCATTCCTTTGTTTGAATTGATCATTGGGTTCCCTTCATCTGTTGGGTTCCTCTCTTTGTTGTTCTGTTAGGTTGCACTGTTGTTACTCGTCGGGTTACATTAACCTTTTTGTCATCGGATATGCTTTAAACTTTGCAGTATCAAGTAACCTTGGTGTTAGGTAGTGTTGTACCTTGTTTATCAGTGTAGAGTAAACCGATGGTGCAGATCATGTTTTTCCTTGTGTATACTAATGGAAAAATATAATGCCTTCATATCCATCACTAGATCTAGATGCTCTAGACTTTTCAATAGTCAAAGATTATTTGAATGCAAATTCAATCTTAGAAGTAGCAAGAAAACTATTATCAAAATCATTTAACTCAAAAGAAGTTAGCTTACCGATCACAACATCCAGGGTAATAGTTATCTGAGGAATGGATCTTAGTTCTTATATTGCATATACTTAGATGGCATAGATAGGTAACATTGTTCTCAAAAAAATTCTTGTAACACCTTCTTCTTCAATATGTCCTCCAACACCTCTGATAACAATAGTAATTTTCTTTAGTCTTGTGTTGTATAGTGAAATAGATTCTCCTTTTATTCTCATAGATTCAAAATTGCCTCTTAATCTTTCAAATTTAGCCTTCTGAACATAGTGGTCTCCGCCATATACCAGTGCTAACTTGTCCCACAACTACTTTGTTTTATTACATCCTTAAAGATCATTGAACTCTAGGTTGGTGAGAGTAGATGATATCTCTATCATGACTTGTGTATGTTCATGTCTTTCTCTTATTTTCTCAAGTGTCAAAGGACCAACCAATGTATGTGAGTACTCATTATCAAGATGGTTTAATGTATAATCTCCAATTCCATATATGTGTAGCCTCATCCTGTTCTGCCATGTAGAAAAGTTATTATTGTCTAACTTAGGTTCCTCCCTCTTATACATCTTTAGATCTTTAACTAAAGTCTATTTAAACTTATCTCTCAGAGCACTATCTTTGATACCAATTGTTGGTTTACTAAGATGAGGGGGTGAATGATAAAATATTGAATCTTATAACTTAAAACTTAGATATATGATTCAACTCGTTGACTCAAATAATAGAAGCAACCAAAACTAAGATAAATCTACTTATCCCAATCAATAACATTTACCATATGCAACTAACATTCACAATTACCAATGCAACAATCATAACACCAGATTTAACAAGGAAACCCAATTTGGGAAAAACCTTCATGGGAATTGTCACCCACAAAAAAAATACTCTTCTAAAGTATGCCCAGTTAAGAACCAATCCTGTTAAAGATTACAATGCACATTTGTTAGATGTGACCTTGTTAGGGGATTTACCTTAGATCTGTTAAGATCTTCATCCTGTTAGGAGTGGCCTAGCCAAAGTGTGTAAACATTCATCCTAGAATGTTACCTTTCTCAAGGATTTACAAAATGACTTGTTATGTCCACTCAATTAAGAGATTTTTCTGTTACAAAGGTTAATAAGCATTAGTGTAATGATTTGATCTATATAACTACAACTACCTCTTGCTTGATCAGATCCATTATGCACTCTCTATCACTACTGGTATGAATAATTCATCATTCTCTTCTCTAGACTGGATCTTCACCTCTTTTCTCTTCTCCACTTCACTCGGTAGGTTGACCACACTTCAACCTTTAAATTTTTCCGGCATCTCTCTCATAAACATACAAGATCATCAATATATAGGCCTCTACTTTTTCCTCTTAATATCCTTGATTAGGTTTACCTTTATTTTCTCTTAGCTGTTAGATCATCTTTTTGAACCGATTCAATGTATTTTGCACTCGGTTAAATGGTTTACTTTTAACTCAAGACTTTCACTATTCTTGGAACTCACAACTTCCCTTTTGCTACTTAATCTTCATATCAAATTTTGAACTTGAATATTCATGACCATAGATCTCTATAAAAAACTTTATCTTCATACTTAGCATCTTCTTGATCTCTGTGCCTTCACATTAAATGCATTTTGATCCTTGAATTCAACTTTGTTTTGTGCTTTGTGACTCAGTGAATAACTTCACTTGGTGTCTGAATTTTCTTAGTTACCAACCTTGCTCGGTGACTCACCTCACTCGATTGTCAAATTATCTTGGTGACTGAATTTTATTTTCTTGACAGACTAACACTTCACTTTACCAACAAACTTCTCTCTTCTTGGTAACTAGGCTTGTTCCCTTTATCGAATTGACCTTTCTTTCTTGACCAACTTAATTGTTGGAATAATGATATATTTGGCATCAGTGAATGCACTTAGTGAAAACACTTATTCGGTTTTGAATGCTTACCGAGCTTATCACTCAGTCCACAGCCTATACCGAGCATTCAGTAAAGATCACA
>MU224772.1:31937-81497 GCA_018584345.1 Thuja plicata | reverse complement strand
CAGTACCAAAGTTTTGTGGGTACCATCCCCACCCCAGTTTTACTTTCTATTTGGAAGGTTTCTGGGTTACCAAATCTTTGTGTTATGTCTTATGTATGATTACATTTTCATGTTTGCAGTAGATTAGATAAATGAATGGCTAAAGAATATAAAAGTGCAGAAATGTTTTAAAGTTTTAAGTGTTACTGATTCACCCCTCCCCTCTTAGTAACTCTGTTAGTCCTGAATATTTCCAACACTTAATAACATCAAATGTTAAGTAGAAAAAAATTATACCAATAGTACCTTATCATTTTGTGATCTTTATTATCTACCCAATTAATTTCCTCTCTAAATGATATGACAACTTAATATAAACCAGAAATCAATTACTTGACATCAACAAAAAATAACAACTGATCTAACCATTCTACTTTCTTGTATTCCTCTAAACTTGGTCTTCATCAATATTACCATCAGTTAGTTAACAATGTGTATCTGAAATGTGATAGTAATAATAAGATTTTTATTTTTGAGATATTTGTTGATGATATTATTTTTGGATGCAATAACACATTATGTAGATCTTTCGCTGAAGACATGAGAAAGGAATTTGAGATGTCCATGATAGGGGAAATAAAACTCTTTCTTGGACTACAAATTCAACAAGTATACGATGAGATATGTATTACACAATAAAATTACATCAAGGAGATCCTAAAGACCTTTGGGATGGAAGACTCAAGACCGATTGGAACACCGATGGTCACTGGTTCAAGTTATCAAAGGAAGATGAGTTAAAGGAAGTAAATGAGACACTCTATCGATCAATGATGAGTAAGCTACAATATTGTTGTACATAGAAGACCTGATATAGCTCATGTAGTTGGTATTATTGCAGGATTTTCTTCTGATCTAAAGGAATCACACATGTCTATAGTTAAAAGGATATTTATATATTTGAAAGGAACTGAGGAATTTGGTCTACTGTATAAGAAAGGAGGAACTTTTGATTTGAAGGTCTACATTGATGTTGATTAGGCTAAAAACATTGATGATATAAAAAGTACAAGTGGAGGAGCTTTCTTTTTAGGAGAAATATTAGTGACATGGATGAGTAAGAAATAATGTTGTATATCATAGTCTACTGTCGAGGCTAAATATGTTGCTTCAGCTATGAATTTTGCAAACATTGTATGGATCAAAAAACTGCTTGAAGGTATGCAAGAGGAGATCACTGATCCAGTTACTATTTTTTGTGATAATAAAATATCTATAAACATATCAAAGAATCTAGTGATGCATTCTAAGACCAAGCACATTTCTATCAAGTATCATTACTTGAGAGAGAAATTTCAAGACAAGAATGTGATGTTGGAGCATGTGAACTCAAAGGGGCAATTAGAAGATAGATTTACTAATCCACTATCAAAGGATTCTTTTGAGTATCTCCAAGATAAATCAGGGGTTCTACCCCTATCCAACATTCACTAGAGCATGATACATGCTACATCAATTCTAGGAATCAATAGAATATCTATTTTGTGAGTTGATGCTAGTGTTCACACTTTAGGTGTTGCCTGAAGTTGTGAAAAGTAATTATGTATGCAACGAGTTATCAGTACATGAAAGGTATGATCCACTTCCTGAACAAGTTTTTCAGGAGTATGAACCTTTGGCATTTTTTCAAAGAGGGAGAATGAATAATTGATGAATATAAAGAAAGAGAAAGAATGACTGATTGAAAGAGAGTAAAGAGATAGGATATGCATAAAAGATGTTAAGATATAATGAGCACATAGGGAGAACAAGATCACACAACTCATAGGGAGTAAAGACAGAATATAGATGTTAGAGTATGCCATCATCAACTGACAGTGTTGCCGCCAATTCTAAAAAGGGAGATTTTTTCTCAACTGATGGAGATGATGATGAAGACCAAGATCAGAGGTATATAATTGTAGAAATAATTAGATCAATTATTATTTTGTCATTGATGTCAAGCAATTATTTCTGTTTTATATTGAATTTCCATATCTTTCGGAGTTGATTTAATTGGGCAAGTTAATAAAGATCAAACAATGATAAGTTCGTCTTGAGATAATTGTTTTCTACTTTATCAAGTCAGTAAAGCAGATTGGACAAGTCGGTAAGAATAAAGAGTTAAGTTACTGAGCATAAATAATTTTTCAGTAAAGGGTTATGTAAGTTAGTCAATACACCAAGACATTGAGGCATCGAGTAGTGCATGTTAATCACCGAACTGAGAGTTAGTTCCCAAGCACAAAAAATGTTAGAAACAAGGGTAAGAACACATTTAATGGCAAGCCACAATGATCTGGAAGATTCCACGAATGAAGAAGAAGTTGGTTACACGATCTATTTATGGGAAAATTTAAGGAAGATATCTATGGTATAGATTAAGTGGCAAAAGTGAAGGTTTTACTTCCAAGAAAAGTGCAAGTTCTGAGGTGATAATGAATTGGTTAACCAAGTTTCAAGTTCATTGAATCATTTCAAAAATTTGATCTAAAAGATGAGCATGATTGAAGGAAAACCTAATTAAGGAGATTAAGCGGAAAAAAATAGAGTCTATTTAAAGGATGAATTCAAATAACAAGGGGCTGGAAAGTTGAAGTGTTGAAGTGCTACCGAGTGATGCAGTGAAGAGAAAACAAGTGTAAATCTGAGTCCAAAGTAGAGATTGATGAAGTGTTGATGCTAGTATTTAGAGAGAGCACATAAGGGATCTTATCAAGAAAGAGTTAGTTTCAATTTTATAGATCATTTTATACATTGTAACTTATTTTCATTTGTAACAGAGAAATCTCTTAACCGAGTTGACTTAATAGTCTTATTGTAAAATCCTTAAGAAAGGTGAAATTATAACAGAGTGTTCAAATCCCTCTAACCAGGCCACTCCTAATAGGGTGAACATCTTAACAGGTCTGAGGTAAATCCACTAATAGGATCACATATACATATACTAATGTGTATTATAATTTTTAACAAGATTGGATTTTAACCGAGCATACTTTAGAAGAGTATTTTCATTTGTGGTAACAATTCCCATAGAGGTTTTTCCCAAATTGGGTTTCCTCATTAAATATGGTGTTAAATGTGTTGAATGTTTCACATGAATGATATTTATTGTTTATGCAAGTTATTTTTTGAGTTATTAAAGTTATTTGGGGATTCAGTTTTTGTTGTTGTTTATCCTACTGAGTTGAATCAGAGTTGAATTTTAAAGTATAAAGTATCATAGTTTTATTATTTAACCCCCTTATTAATAATACAACATCAAATATATTCCTCATTTTTATATTCCACTCATACCTCTTCTCCTATCACACTTGCACACCTCTCATACATTCATAATCACAAATGATTACATCTTTATATACATTACATCATTTTTATCTCAACTAAGTTAGTCATAGACATAATTACAAAATATTAACTCATTAGAGCTCAATACATAATGTGATCCATTTAATGTCAACTAATACATAGAATTTATAATAAAAAAATCATTGAACATGCTCTAGATCCATAAATCATGCAACAATTCTTTGCAACATGCTACACCACCATGTCGGCCAAGAACAATAAGATCAAAAACATGCTACATGAAAAATCATCAAATACGATCACATAATTCAATGTTATCCAGAAACACAAATAGGACACAATATAGAAACATCAACAAGCAAAATGGAATGCCACAAAATCTACAGTAACAACTTTGTCTCATAATTCATGCTCATCTCTGCACTGTTCATCAGAAACACTAAACACCAGCCTCTGTCATTAAATAAAAATAACTTTCCAACATCCAAATCATGAACTACTCAAGTTGAGGACACACATCCAAGTCTTGAACTCACCACCAGGTTAGCAACCAAGAATATTTTATAATCAATCCACACTGATCCAATAATTGAAGCACTATCTCTTCCTGAACAACCAAAATACTAGTCTTAATAAATTCATTATAGCTCATGCAAATAATCATGAGAACCTCTATAATATGACATAGATCAGCTATAAACATCAATAAAACCATATTTAACTTCACAACATCTAATATTCAATATAGTAGTCGTACCAAAGTAATCTTCTCACTGAACATCTCAAGAAGACACAAGAACACTGTCATCAACAGTAGGAATATGTTGACATCAATGTCAGCACATATCTGTAGAATCTCAAACAATATCTCAACAATCTCACCCTTTGGCATTGATGGCAACATATGATATGAAAAATCAAACCAATGCACAAAGAAACCATATAAACAACACTACCAACAATATCCATAATATCTTTCAAAGACTCTCTAACAAACTCTCCCCTTTATCTAAAGAAATATTTAACACTATTTTCACATGACTATCTCTCCCCCTTTGACATCAATGACAAGGGAACATATATGCACTAAGTCATAGAAGCCAAAAATATGAACAAACACCTCTCCCTCAAATCTGAACAAATGACTCATCAAGATAGCTACTCCCCCTGAGTAATAGCCACCAAAAACATCAATCTAGAATAATCATGATCTTTGTAAGTACACTGGATTGATGCAAATTAATGCATCTCTAGCTCTGATCAGGAGGACAAATCACCCCAAGCTTACCACATAGATACTAAAAAGTATCTTGTGGAAAGGGCTTCATACAAATATCTAAAATCTTCTCTTTTGTAGATACATATTCCAATCTATCTTCTTTTTCATTGATATTGTCTCTCAAGAAATGATATTTGATAGAAATATAATTTATCTTTGAATGCAACACAGGGTTATTTGAAATATTTATATTACTTGGATTTCCATAATAAAAAACAATAGGATAATCAATACATAATCTAATATCTTTCAATATTTTCTTCATCCATATCACTCATGTACAATTAACAAAAACAAAAAAATATTCATCTTCAGCGATAGATTGTGAAATACAATTTTGTTTCTTACTTGCCCATTGTTAAGCATTGTTTTTACAGAAGTCAATTTATAGGATCTTGAGATTCAATTTCCTCTCTTGAAATAATAACGAAGTTATTCCCAAGGTTCTCTGGGGTTGTGGTACAACCTTCTTGGTTACTTAGTTGAAGATAAATGTGAATGTTCATGAGGAGGCCTTTGCAGGTATGTTCAAGACATCAAACTACAAAACAAATTTAGTACTTTTTTGGTATTTCCCAATTTATCAATGAATGTATTCCATTAATGATGCAAATGTGTGTTTCAAAATGATTACTTTTCAGATTTTTTTTTAGATTTATGAAAGAAATTTAAATGAGTAAGGTAATGAGAAATGAAGTAGATTGCCAAAAATGAAATCCTACAGACATAAACCATTGTTAACCCTTCCTTGTGAATTGAATGACGGAGAGATTTGGAACAAACCCACGAAGTATAAATCAGAAAATGTCACAATTATATACCCAATGGATGCAATCATTTGGAGAGAAAATGTATTCACTCGTGCAAGATTTTTAAAACCTATCAAATCGTGAAGCCACCAAGATGTGTGCACACACAAGATAGATTTATCATTGAGCCCAATAAATGATATTTCCCATAAATTCATCACAACAAGGTAGATAGATAACAACAAACTCCAAACTAAATAAAGGCAGATTCCAAACACAATAAAACATTTGTCTCTTTGAAACAGAATGAATACGCATACACAGATTCACCAATTTTGCATAGATAGAAGAAAATATCACACCATGAATGAAGCACCAATTTTAGATCTTTATTGCATTAAGAATCTGACCCTATTACATTTCTTTTAATTACAATACATAGAGTTCTGATCTACAAACTCTGAATGCCAAAATTAGGGCATCAGAGACTTTAAAACATTGAAAATAAACTAAAACTAAAGCTTTTCTTAAAGAAACCTATTACTAACTGATACTAAACAACTTGCATGGATCTTTAATGCATTTACAATCAGTTTTCCCATCCAAGAGGGATCAAACTTACCAAGAAAGAAGAGAGAGAGAAGATGGATTTTCTTTGCACGCAATTGGAGTCTTCTTCTTGATCTTGGAGTTCTCCCTTCGAATCTTCATCTAGGGTTCTCTTTGAGGTAGGAACTAATAGAGGACCCTTAATCCTTCCAAAATGAACTCTAGTTTGGCATCCATCTGATATGAAGTTCAAACTCCATGCAAAAAAGTGATCTCATTGAAAAAGCCCAAAAATTTAGACCCCGACCTCTGCACCTTAATTTTCCAAGTGAAAATTTGAATAAGTGTCAAAAACCAAAGCTGGAGACACCAAAATTTTGGCCCTTTCAGAGGCCGAAAGGCCAAAATGTAGGGAGGGCCAAAAGGCCGAAAGGGCCAAAAGGTTAAAATTCCAAAACTAGCCTTTGGAGGAAAAGTGGCTAAGTGTGAAAATTTACCTTTCTCAAAAATGGTTGTCCGGGTTTAAGCAATCAGCTTGGGAACACCTCTGGATGAGTAGCTCGCAGCCTTTGCACTATTTCATGTACTTCCTCATAATTTACTTCTCTCCCCTTCACCTTATTAATCCATCATTCTTGCTTCTCTCTGAAAATGGTCAATTCAGAAGTGAAGAACTTGATCTCTTCATCATGCTCAGAAATTCTCTGCATGTCTTCCTTTATATAGAATAGTTGGTGCATAGCCTCTTTGGTGCTAACACCTACCAGAATATCTCTAAATTTTTGTATCACCTCTTTTGTTGGGTGCAAGACTTGTTTATTTTCATCTCGGTACATTTCTAAGCCAGTACCTGTGAATAAGCCTTCTATTTCTCCTACCTATTCCATGACTTCTTTAATTTTTTCTAGTATGCGGGCTAGACACTTTTCGCAAACCTTAATTATTTTGGCTATGCCCTTAATCTAGGTTTTAAAGTTGTCCATCCCTTCGCTCTCATATACCTTTACCAGGATTTGGAAGTGTTGCTTATTGATTATCTTGAGGTCTTGGAGGGCAGCTTGCCATTTGGTTACTTTATAATTTAGTCCCTCCTCACTCTCCATCAGGTTAATTAGTTTTGTAGTTTCTATCATAATGACTCTGAAAAGCCTAAAAACTAGTTTGATAATCCCTTCTTCATACTTCTCAAAATCATTCTTCCAATAAGCACTTGCCTAAATGAAAGAAGGGGTCACACCTTCCGATAAGTCTAGGGTAGCTCTCTTTTCTAATACGGCCTGTAATGAGCCATCTGGACTATAGACCTTATGGCAAGACATGTTTTCAATTAGTGTCAAAACACTTAGTCATTCAGTATTGCCGAAGTGATCAATGTGACCTAAGTGATCATTATTGTCCAAGTGAGTAGTGTGACCTAAGTGATCAGTATTTCTCAAGTTATTCAGCATCACCTGAGTGATTAGTGTGACCTGAGTGATTAGCATTTCCCGAGTATCAGTTTGTCGCCTAAGTAAACTTCTAGACTCGAGTGATAGTATTGGGCCAACTTTTCATATATTTTTTATTATCATTATGTCTAATGGAAGCCGACTTATGAAGATATTTTTTTTTTTATATTAAGTTTATTTAAGCTCCCATTTTGGGAATTGAACACAAGATCATATTATTACAAAGAGAAGCAACAACCGCTGCACTGCAAGCCAATGCCTGCTTATGAAGCTATTTATTTTTGGATAAGATACACACACACACACACACACACACACACACACACACACACACACACACATATATATAAGACATTTTTTTTATCCAAAATATGTATGAGAAGAGTATTAAGTAGAAGTATATATACTAATATGATATGGCATATTGATTAGAAGATTTCAGAAGTATAAAGAACAACAGAGACTCATCTATCACAGTCAGGTGATCAATTATATTCTAAAGGATCTCATTCTGAAAATTAGAGTTGCCAAAGCAGATCATCTACTGGTTCATTCTAACAAGTGGATCAGGAAAATCCTTTAACAAGGTGGACCTAATAGTCCTTTTTAAATCTCTTAATAGAGTTGCATTAATTTTTGTATTGTATCAAATCCTTTAACAAGGTGGAATTAACATTCCTTATTTCTCTTAATAGGGTAGGCCATCAGAAGTGATCAATGTAAGCTCTAACGGCTTAAATTTATACTACAGTACTAAATCTTGTGGGTATCATCCCCACCTCTATTTTACTTTCTATTTGGAAGGTTTCTGGGTAACCAAATACAGTGATGTGTGTTGTGTATGACTCTTTCATTTTAGTTCTATGCATGAAAATTAGATTAGATAATCTAATTTTGAATAAAGAAGATTAAGTTTTATTGGTTCCTGATTCACCCCCCTCCCTCTCAGTCACCTTTCATGTAATATATTTCCAACATGGACATCTTGGGTCAATGGGACCCACCATATTATGAATGAATTGTTTTAGAGCCTAATTTTACTCTGTCAAAGACTTAATGGTTTCCTTGTATTTTCTTTTCAATCCTAGGGCATGTTTGAGCCTTAAGGCTTCAAATGTATTACTTCCTTCCTTGGTTGGCTCTCCTAAATCCACTTCTTCAAATGTATAATCTTCACGGGTGAGTTGTGCTTGAGGAGTGCTAGTAGAAGGAACTGCCACTTGTGCTTTCCAGCAACCCCCGATATCTTGAGTGACATAAGATATCATCCTTGCTGGTATATTGGCCTCTACTTGATGGAAGGCCTACCTAGGAATACCAAACTTGTATCTTCTCCTTCCTCTTCATCATTGTAGGTTCTTTTCCATGGCTAAATCTCTTTAGTAAACCAAGTGGGTTTACTAAAGGTGTAACTGGCTCATATGGGGAAATATCAAGAACCAAAGCCAAACTTTGTGATTCAAGGGTCACCTCCTCTTTTGCATCTCCCCTATGTTCACCTTCTCCCCTAGCTTCTCCCTCGTGCATTTCTTCCTCATGGCTCTTCTTCTCTTTTCTCTTCTTCCACTATAGCATCTTTTTCATCTCTATCTCGGCCTTCATCCTTTGAGGAACTGATTGATATCTCCTTATTAAGGCTTGTCATGGCTTCCAGTGTTGTTTTGAAGGGGGATGCAGCTTATGTGCTCACCAACACTTGGGGAGTCAGGATGGAGGAAGGAAAAGGAACATATGGTGGTGGAGTTGGAGTGGGCATTGTTGGTAGTGGAGTAGGAGTAGAAAGAGGGGGAGTTGGCATTGGAGTTGAGAGAGAAGGTGGTGGAGTAGGAATGGGAGGTGGGAGAGAGGTTGGTGGAATGGGAATTTGAGGTGGTGGAGTTAATGTAGAACTCTCTCCTGCAGTTGTACTCCCTGCTACGCATTGGGCAATGGTGGCATCTTGATTTTTGGTCCCTTGGCCAATGTTAGAGTCCACCCCTATGAATGACACGTTTAGTGCGGGGTTTGTAAATTGGGCCAGAGGTGGAGTGAGGATCACCTAAGGTTAGAGGGGTGCCTATGTCCCAAAGTCAATTATTGTTATTGAATAAAGTGTATCCTATCCCTCGTCTACCTTCAAAATTGGATATTTGGAACTCATCTGAACTCAGGGAATCCAAAGGATTGTCCTACTCTTTTGGATCCTTTATATTTTTCCTCATGATCTCCTTTTATTTTCTCTTCTAAGAGGTTGCCTGAGACCTTTTCCTTTTTACCAAAGGTGTGTCTTCCTCTTCTAGTTCCTCTTGTAAAGTTTCTAGTCATGGAGAGGCATAATCTCTCCTCCTTTTACATATTTTCTTCCCTTCTCCAGTGGTAGAGGGAGACTAGCTAGAAGTGGAAGGGCCTTCATCTTGGGTGGTCTATAATGATCCAACAAGAGGATCTATCTGCCATGTCATATTGGTTTTTTGGGCCTTGTGCCTAGGGTTTGGACCATATTATACTACACACTCATGGCCATACACTTTCCCTAGCTTTTGATGTGGGGCCTTCTTGTATTGTAGTATAGTAGACCTCTCTCCACGTTTATTATCTGCCTTCTTGGGTGGATCCATGAATGTTTTCATAGGAATAGGATCCATTTGATAAGGCCTTTAATCCATGCCTCTATTGTTCTAACCACATGCCTTGCTCTAAATTCCATGTTTTTATTTTCCTCTTTGTCCACCTCTACATTCAAAATGGGATGATTGTATATGTTATCCATAGTATAGATTGACTCTAACACATTATCTAAATCTTTCTCCCAAACATTTGGGGGGATTTGGACCTTCAAGGTCTCTTGTGCTAGTGCGAGGGACATCCTGTAGTAATCCATGATTCTTACCTCAAGATCATCCACACATTTCATCCAATTATCTTCAATGTGTGTCTCATGGATATAGAACTTGCCAATGATATGGCTATATGTGGCTATGGGGTAGAATTAGTCCCTAATGTTCTTATATAATTGGAGTGAGCATTCAGCCCACTCAAGGGCTAAGGACTTGCAGACCTTCATGTCCTAGAGATTCTAAGGACCTAGGGAAATTGGGAAGTCCCAACATTGCTTCTTCTTGTGCTTAATGTGTTCATAGACATCAGTAAGATTTTTGGCCATTTCTACGATGACTACTCTATCATATGGGTACTTGGGTAGCTTTTTTGGGTGCAGGGTAGATCCTGCCACTCTAATGTATGTAAATGTTCTGAACTATATGTAATAGGCCCCTATGGCCCTTACTTTGGCATCTACTTCTTTTGAAAGTCTCTTTGTGAAGTCACCCTCTATGGATATGATGATTGTAAAGATAAAAGTGCCATTCACTATCTCATAATCTTGGCTATTCTCTGGCATATCAGCTCTTCTAACCATTTGTGGGTAGAAAATATGATGTTAGGCATTGGGGTCATTGATGTTTCCCCTCTTTGTGAACCCCAGATAGTCTACTCTTGCAACTTATAGGTACACTCTATATGTACTCATGTACAATTTTGGGTTGTCCATAACCACTTTCAGTTATTCATCCAATGTGTCACTTATGATAGTGGCCCAATCAAACCTGTCTTTGTGATTCCTAATCTTCTCTATCAACAAGATCATCTAGTTCTTGAGTTGGATGGACTGAGGTAGTCCATACACTCAGCTTATCAAGGTGACCACAACCTGGATTTCATCCTTCAAATACCCTCTCCTAAGGTCTATTTTATCTAGTTTGTTCTTGGGGAGAGGTTGTTTGAGGTATTCATGGTTCATAATCCCATATGCATCCTTAGTTTTATTTCTAAACTATCATAGCCCCTTTTCTATATAGAAATCATAGAATTTATCCACGCCCTTTTGGATGTGTAAGACCTCTTCTATGTTATATGGCCTTAGGTCTAGAACCACCTGTCCTTCTGTGTTTTTAACCACCTTTTCATCTGGTATGTAGTGGTTAGCTAAGGCCATGATCAGTTCGGAGGACATGACTACCACTAGATGGGCTGCTACATTAACCAGTCCTGATAGGACCTGGGAGGTATAGTCTTCAGACCTTCCTGCTAGTTGAGAACATCTTACCAGCAATTGATCCCAGTCTACATTCCTGATGTCAGTATCCATGATCTCTATGTGCTTGTTCCCAATCTTTGAAGGGGGGTGATTCCCCTTGTACAAGGACTTCATCAGGGTTGTTTTTTTCTCAAGCATTCCTATGATAAAAATGCAAGTATCAGTATCTTTTATTGAAATAAAATTAAAAAGAAGCAAAGGAAAACAAACTAACTAAGAAAAAAGAAGCAGAGGCTCTTAAGTAGCCAGAAATGTTGTTTACACTCTTTCATATGTTTTGGGGTTTTGGACATCAAAGATAGAGTTAGAGTGTGAAAAGGACAAAAATGTGAAGGATGTAGTTGGAGAAACAAGCCCTATCGAGCTTTCAGTGTGCGAAACTATGAAAATGGTTTCAAACTCTGAAAGTTTGAAACCTATGGAAGGAAGACCCTATCTTCATTCATTTAGGCCTTTCAACATTTCAGATGTTGCGGAGGTCTGAAACACTAATGATGCCAAAAGTGACAAATGCACTTAGGTGAAAATTTCTTGAGGGGGAAAGATATTGTTGGCCTTTTAGAGGCCAAAAACCTGCGACTAGGTCACAACGTCAAAAACCCTAATTCAAAAAAATGCAAAAAAGAAAGGCAAGAAGGGAGAGTGACTCCTTCGCAAGTCCAAGGGTGCAAAACCCTAGAGACCTAGGAGGAACACGACCTAACTAGGCCAAAACCCTAACTAAATAGACACTAAACAAATAAAAAAATGAGCTCGGTAGGAAGAGAGGATGAAAACCCTACTTGTTGAATGAGAGGCAAGGGGGTGCAATGACTAGAGGGCATGACAAGCAATAGGCAAAGAATGATGAGTAGGAGAAACAAAATACGATGAGTGCACGGGGGCCAAAAGGAAAAAAATGTAGAAGAGAAAAAATGCAGAAGTGAGGAAAAAGTGACTTGGGCCACTTAAATACCCCATAGGGTGATGTCACCCTATTTTGGCATTTTGGAGGTCGAAACACTAAACATTAGGTGACCTCATCCCCCTTTCAGTGTTTCAGGGTCTGAAAAATCAAAAGGTCTGAAGGTTTTTCCCTTAAAATTTTTTGGTGTTTCGGAGGCCAAAACATCGAAAGGGTCAGGCTCAGCCTTTTGACCCTTTTGGCATTTCAGAGGAATTTGGGTCCTTTAAAATGCTGAAAGGGCGAAAAGGCCAAAAACACTTTGATTCTACTCAACATGTCCCTTAATAACCTAGTTCAAGGAATAGGGAGAGGGGCAAACCCAATAAGCAAAAAAAGGGGGTCCCCATGGTCAGAGGACCAAAATGGGGTGTGTGTTTTGGACCCACAACAAATAGCCCTGACAAAAGGAGGAATGACCAAGGAATTTCTTCATCATCAAGACTCTTTTGGATTCTAACTTTGCAGTGGAATGAAAACCAAGAGTTGTCTGTGCCAACTATCTTTCAATGAATTCTCAGTTTGAAATTTTTTGCTTGTCTCCCAGTGTATGTTTAAATGTGTTCATTCCTTGATCTTTGATTGTGGTAACCAGAACATTTGTTAGTTGTTCCCAACCTTTCCCATGTAGACCAGGGCTTCCCAAAAAGAGCTTTGCTGCCAGTTAGGCTTCCATAGCCTCGACAAAGTTTTCCCCAAATCTCATATGTAACCTTTCTCTACTATTGGACATGTGTTCATAGCCCTGTTAAAGGTTGTTATAGTCACCCTTTTCCATTTGGTCTGCTAGGCTAGAGCTATGCAAGAGAGCTATTCTTCTTCTTTCAATAATTTCTTATTTTCTCCTTTTTGCATGAACCATATCAGGATCTCGATGTACGTAGTTCTATATATTCAGGTTCATAATATCTTTTTTGATCAATCTGAGCAATGATTAGGCTATGCTACTCAAATTTTACACTTGCGACCTCTTCGGGCTATTTTTCTTTTGTGTACTTGTTTCTCTCTTTTTTAGTTAATCTTCTTTTCCTCCTACCTTTGCATTCACTAGACTTGGGTTCTAGGATCGGTGGGTACCCAAATCCACACACTAGTGCTAGTCTCAACTAACAAATGCTCAAGAAACCAATGCTCTTGGGTGTTTTTTCTTAGTGTACTTTATTATTAGGATGACCAAGCATCGAAAATCTTTTTGATTATCAATGATAGATACTACACTTGTACTTTTGGAACATTCTTTGTACTATATGTTTCTTTGGAGAATTTGACTAAGAAATACCTCTGCTCTAATTTAAGGACCACTTGGAATGAAGCCAAGGTACACTGACCCAAATCAAAATGAGCCATGATAAAAGAGGGGTGAAACCACAGACAGAAGAAAAGGACTGACGGTGGGGAAAATGAAAGGAAGAAAGAAAGAAAACAAAGAAAGAAAAAAGACTATGATACAAGGGATAGAAGGCAGTCCCACTTAGGATCCAAAGTAATGTTTGAGGAATTTCCCATTGAATTTAAATGGGGTCAACTCTCTGTATAAGGTGTTGATCCTAAAATTGTTCTCCCCCAAGTTCTCTGATATCTGATAGAGGCCTGTTCACGATTTTTGAAATTTTGTGTGGCTGCCCAACTTTTCTTTTGTCTTGTCCCACATGAGGACAAGGTTAGAGATCCTAAAAGATTTAATGGTGGCTACCTTGTTGAACCACCACTTGACAATGGCCTGGTTCTTTGACACATGCTCCAAGGCCAAAGTTATTTTCTCCTCCAGGTTAATTAGCTTCATAAGTCTAACTTGCACTCGATCTTTGCCTCCCATGTACTGGTCCATAAATCTAAAAATTGGGATTTTAAAGTTCATAGGGAAGACCAGTTGCAATCCATAGACTAGTTTTTATGGGGATTTCCTCAAGGAATTTTTTATCCTCACCCAGTCTATCCATAGGGCATATTTCAGTTGTGTGTGCCAATCCCTGGGATTGTCATCGAGGAGATGTTTGATCATTGTCGTTAGGTTTTTGTTTGTAAAATCCGCTACACCATTTCCTTGTGGATAATAATTTGAGGATTACCTAGTTTTCAAAGGCCCATTGTGTGAGTGAGGCAGAGGAGAAAGAGGGAGTATTTTCACATACCAGATAGAATGACATCCCAAACTTGGTTATGATGCCCTCCTCTAAGAACTTGGTTACCACTTCTGTGGTGCAATTCTTCCATGCTTGGGCCTCTATCCAATGTGTGCAACAATTGGTATCCATTAGGATGTACATGTTTCCTATAGAAAAAGGGGGTTTAATCATTCCAACAAATCTAAGTCCCATTGGGAAAACATACATACCTCGTATACTAGCCGTAGGGGCATTGCCAGATTTCTCTCTCGAGTTGTGCTTGTTTGGAAAGTGTGGCATGATCTTACATGTTTTCCAGTGTCTTTGAAGAATGTTGGCCAAAAATACCCTTCCCTTAGGATTTATTGGGTAGTTTCCTTCGCTGAACTGTCCTGTCATGTATCTATCATGAAAATATTCTAGGACTTTCTTTTCTTTGAGCCTGTCTAGGCACCTCAGGTACATACCTTCATAATTGTGTTTATACAACTAACCACTCTTCAAAATGTAGGAGATGCATGCGATTTTCAAAGCCATTCTTTGTGAGCTATTCATCCCTTCTGGGCAGTGATTTTGTAGTAGGTAGTAAACTATATCTTGATACCATATATCGGTGATCACACCTTGATTAGTGTAAGTTTAGCATACTAGACCCTCTTCAACTTTGGAGATTAGCTTTGTCAAGCCTTGGCTTCTCACTATTTTCATTGGCTAGATCTCTAGGTCAAATTATTGCAGGATTTCCATCCACTTCCCTCTTTTCTCTCCTATCTCATTCTGCACCACAAAGATTTTGTGGCTACGTCAGGGACTATCCTAAAGACTTTGCTCCTCAAGATGTAGTGTCAGAATTTATTCACCGCTTTGACTAGAGCAAAAGACTATTTTTCCAGGTTGGGGTACCTAACTTTAGCATTCTTAAGGGGATAGCTCATGAAGGCTATTGGTCTCTCATTCTCCCCATCTTTCTTCTGTATGAGGATGCCAGCACAAGAGTGTTCTGATGTGAATAATATACTTTAAAGGGAAGAGTGTAATATGGACTGACAAGAATGGGAGCTATAGAAATTGTGTTCTTGATCTCTTAAAATAACTTTCTCACTGGGGGAGTCCACTCAATATTAGCATCCTTCTTCAGCATATCATTGAGTGGTTTTACTATCTTGGCAGAACCGCTGATGAACATCCTTATGAAGTTAATATTACCAAAGAAAGACTTCAACTCTTTGTGGCTGTGAGGTGGCATCAGCTTGAGAATGGCTTGGACCCAGTCAGGGTCAATTAGTATCCCTATTTCTGAGATTATGTTCCAAATAAACTTGCCTTCGGTCACCCCAAATACACATTTTTAAGGATTTAGGGAAATCTCGTACTTCCTGCATCTTTAAAGTACTCTCCTTAGATCTCTTGTCTGATCGGCTCACTATTTTGAAAAACATAGTCATATCATCCATTTAGATGACTAGCCCTTTGAATGTAGTGTCCATTTCTCTCTGTAAAGTAGCCCCAACATTGATTAAACCAAAGGACTTCCATTGGTAAGCGAATGTCCCCCACTTGGTGGTGAATTTTATCTTTAATCTTTCTTCCTCTTGTACCATTACTTGATTATACCCTGAATAGCCATCGAGGAAGGACATCATTTGTGAACCATTCACCACTTGAAATACCTCATCAAGAGAAGGGAGTGGGTAGTTATCTTTTTGAGAGGCTTTGTTTAGATTCTAGAAATCCACGCATGGTCTGATCTCACCAGTCATCTTTCTTATAGGCACCAAATTTTCTACCCAAGTGGAGTGTCAAATTGGGAATATGATCCTTGCATCTTGCAGCTTCTGGACTTCCTTTTGTATCAAGGGATTCATAGTAGGGTTTACGGGACGTTGGTGTTGTGAAAATGGTTTGCAATCCATAATGGGATATTGTGTATTATGACTAATGTGTCATACATTTTTAGCTCTTCATAACTCCAAGCTATGACATCTTGAAATTTTGTAAGGAGGTGGACCATCTTTCCTCTCTTCTTTGGTACAGAATTTCCCAATGTGGACTTCTCTTGGCTCATCTTTGGTGTCAAGGTTGTGCACTTTGTACTCTTTTCCATTGGGCAGTATGTCATGACATCTTTTCACAACAGTATCATTATTGTCAAAAATCCTCTCCATTTCTACCATTCCTTTTGGTATGGAATTGGTCCTTGGGTTTATGATGCCTTGATTGTTGGGGCCCTCTAGGGTAAATTCTTCTTCTTCCTTCCCTTCATCTATGATCTATTTTTTGAACACACCCATGTGCATGATGAACTTAAGGATGTTTTGGTCATCTTGAAAGACTTGGAAATTGGTGATGTTGTCTAGGATGGACAGGGCAGCAACTGGTTCAACTAAGAACTTATTTAGTTTATATCTCTCCATTGGATGTAATGAATTGGCGGATACAGCTAGGGCATCAATGAAAACATTTTTTCTTTATGGGATGGATTTGATGTTGAAGGCTTTGAAGTCCTTGATCAAGTCTCATGCCCTATTTTGGTAGGCTGAGAGCCTCTTATCATTGCAAGAATACTGAATATAGATTTTTTGATGATAAATTGTGAGTCTCCTTCTACCTTCAAGGATTTTATTCCTTTCTCATGGGCCAGGAGGATCCCACAAACTAGATCTTCATATTCTGCAACATTGTTAGTGCACAAAAATTGTAACCTATAAGTAGCATAGAAATACTTATCTATTGGATTTATTAGTTCGATTCCCACACCTTCTGCTTCTTTACACTTAGTCATTTAAGCATAATTTCCATATTTGATGTTGTTTAGCAAGTTTTGAATTGGCTAGGAAATTCTTGGAGAAACTCATTGTTTTGAGCTTGTACTTCTTTCCTCCATCACTATCTAAGGAATATGACTCTACTTTCCTTATCCCTTGGGCATGTCTGAGGTTGGGGAATTTAGTATTTTCACTATCTTTATCTTCCTATATCTCTTTGTAGGGTGGATATGCTCCGTCATCTAAGGTACTCTAGTAACTAAGCATGTTCATGACAGGGCTTTTGTTATCAAAGTCTGACCCACTGCCTTGACTCTAGGTTTGAGTGTCTAGATTGATTGGGTTTTCTGCCCTTGGCAAGGTGTTACTCTCATTCATCACCTCAAGGCTTTCCTCTTTTATCATAGGCCCTTCCAATATTTTGTTTGGTAGGGAAATATGAGCTAACACTCGTGACAACTCCTCTTGGGAACTAGGGCATGTGAATTATGAGTGACTTTCCTGCATCTTGGGATCTTGGGATCTGCATCTTGACCCAGATGTCTCAAACTCATCGTCATACTATCAATGAAGATTTGGAAGATTTCATCCCCAATGTGTAACTATAGAAGACCTTGGATGAGACTATGGTCTGACCCTTCACCTTCTTGGATTTGAAACATGAGGATTTCATCCATTTGATGAGTGCCTAGGTTGGTCTATGTGAACAAAACTTCATTTGGAGAATTATAATCTATGATCATCCTCTTTAGTATGGGTTCTACATCTATCTTGATCTAATTTTTCAATCCCCTCCATGGTAGCCACAACTGGGTGAAATCTATGGACAACTATCCCCTCAAACATTTGTTCCATTCTTGACTCAACAACATTCCATAAGTTTTGGGGATGTCCACTATATGCACATCAATATGTTCTTGTATTCTTGGATCTAAAACTAGATGAATGTGTACATCCTTGATCATGCCAATCACTTTGACCTTGATCTTATCTATTTGTATCACCACTCAGTTCATCATTTGGGGAAGCATCCCCAACTTTTGTCAAATTGACAGGGGCATGACATTGCATGAGGCTCCTAAATCAACCAGGCAATTGTGTAAAGATTTTCCAAACATTCGCAAACTAAGTAGGAATGGTGATACCTCCATCTTGTCTTTGAACATTATGGAGAAAGCCTTAGAAGTATTGACATTGGATTTGGGTTCTCTTGCATTTTTTGTTGACAAACTTTGCTTTGAATGGTCTAGAGACTTTAAGAGTGCTTCCTTCTGAGAGGGTCAGCCTGAAGTAGTCAAACATAGATATGTTTGCCTTAGTTTTCTTTGGTTCTTTGACTGCATTGTATTTGTCACTTGACCATGCTAAAATTCTATAACTAGCAAATGTGTTTGGTGGAGGGGGTGTAGGAGCATTCAGGCCTTTAGGAGGCACGGGTTTGTTTCTAGCTCGAGGATCTGGTGGAGTTGGTTTTTTTTTGGGAGGTATACCATCGGTGAGAGGTTCCTTTCTACTTTGTAGATTGTATGAGTTCCAATGATCATTTTGGAAGGCATGTATTTTAGAGTATTCACGCTTGTTCTCTTTCTAAAATAGGAACATCAAATCTTCTTCTCCCACATAGGTATCCAAAATTTCTCCATTTCTAGACTCATAGGAATCGAACATCATGGCATTGAATTGAATGGGTTGTTCCTTTAGATTCTGAGTATAGTGGTCATAGGAGTTGCTTCCATATCCATCGTTGCCTTGGCATGGATTTGGAGCCCTGACAAAACTAGCTTTTGTAGCCTCATAAGTATTAGCATTATCCACTGGGAAGATGCTATTGTTAGGTTGAGTGTTCCATGGTCTATTGGGTCTCTACTACCCAAATGGATTATCTTGTGTATTGTTTTTGTTGTAAGTATTGAAACTTCAATTCAGATTTTGGGGGTAAGAATTTGGACCAATAGGTGCATGTTGGTACCCAATTTAGTTTTGGGGTGGATTTAACTTCATCCTGGTGAGCTCACTTTTGAGTTTTGATAAGGTTTTCTTCATGACATCCAACTGAGAGGCCATGTGAGTATCATGTTTAGTTTTGGGAATGACCCTTTACTCCAAAAACGTTGTTTTGTGAGCCTCATAACTGGGGTAAGTGATTGATGGTGGTAAGGTTGCAAATGGATGTTCTAGAATTGGGTTTAACAAAGTCATGTGAGTGGTTAAACCTTAACTACTCTTTGAAAATGGATGTGGGGTAGCGATGTTGCTAATGGTAGGCACGGTTGTGAAGTTCCCTTCTTGCAGGTCCATTTGTTGTGTAAACATGATGGCCTCATTGTACACCTTTTCCATCATGTCTCTATCCTTGGGGGGAAGTCTTCTTAGAAACATTGAAGTGAAGGGGTCCAGAGCTTTGAGGTAAACTTGTATGATGGATGCCTCTGGTATGGTATAGGGAGCTTCCAAATTTTGATACATCTTGAGGAAATGATGATTGAACATGGCGATGGGATCCTTAGGATCTTTTATTGTTGTTATGAACTAGTGATGTGTCGTAGAAGTGTCCACATACTACTTAAATTGATTAATAAATTTGATTTCAAATTTGAGCCATGTAGAGATAGATCCCTGTGGTAGGTTTAGGTACCAGTTGTATGTGAATTTCCCCAAAGTGTATAGAAATAGATGACAAACAACATCTTGTTGGGAAATCTCCTTGCAGTTACAAATTTATTTGAAGGCACGCATGTGCTCTTATGTTGTCCTTGATTCACCATATATGAAACATGTGAAAAAAATTTCTGGATTTTTGGGCAATTCATGGAGCTTCCCAATGAAGTTTAATGGTGAGCTTTGGGTGTTAGCGAAGAAAGTTATTGGATGAAGTTGCTGCAAATTCTGATTTTGCAAGTTTTGATTTTGTTTTATGGCTGGGAGAACAGTCGCGACAATGATGTGTGATTGTTGTCCAAGTGGATTATGGGACTCGGTACGATGGTGAGAGGAGTTCTCTCTTGTCTTCCCTTTGTCTCTACAAGATCTATGGTGGTGAGTGAGTCTAAGGAATTCACCTATTTTTGGAGATGATCTAAGCACTTCCTCGAACCATGATAGAGAGAAAGATCCAATGTTATCTAGCTTTTCAGTCTTGAGCCCTCCTTCTAGTGCCACTTCTGTTGAGCATTGTTTTTACACAAGTCAATTTCTAGGATCTTGAGATTGAGTTTCCTCTCTTGAAAGAATAACGAAGTTATTCTCAAGGTTCTCTGGGTTTGTGGTACAACCTACTTGGTTACTCAGTTGAAGATAAATGTGAATTTTCATGAGGAGGCCTTTGCTAGTACGTTCAAGACATGAAACTGCAAAACAACTCTAGTAATTTTTTGGTATTTCTTGATTTATCAATTAATGTATTTCATTAATGATGCAAATGTGGGTTTCAAAATGATTACTTTTTAGATTCTTTTTCACATTTATGATAGAAATTTAAATGAGACTCTAAAACAATGAAAATAAACTAAAACTAAAGCTTTGCTTAAAGAAACCTATTTCTAACTGATACTAAACAACTTTCCTAGATCTTTAATCCATTTACAATTAGTTTTCCCATTCAAGAGGGATAAAACTCACCAAGAAAAAGAGAGAGAGAGAAGCTGGAGTTTCTTTGCATGTAGTAAGAGTCTTCTTCTTGATCTTGGAGTTCTCCCTTGGAATCTTCATATGGGGTTCTCTTTGAGGTAGGAACTAATAGAGGACCCTTAATCCTTCCAAAAAAAACTCTAGTTAGGAATCCATTTGATCTAAAGTTCAAATTCCATGCAAAAAATTGATCTCACTAAAAAAGCCTAGTAATTCAGACCTCGGCCTCTGCACCAAAATTTTCCAAGTGCAAATTTGACTAAGTGTCAAAAACCAAAGCTGGAGACCCCAATATTTTGGGCCTTTCAGAGGCCAAAAGGCCAAAAATTCCAAAAGCCTAAAATAATGGGAGGGCTGAAAGACCAAAGGGCTGAAAGGCCAAAATTCAAAAACTAGCTTTTGGAGGAAAAGTGGCTAAGTGTGAAAAACTTCCTTTCTAAAAAATGGTTGTCCATGTTTAAGAAATCATCTTGGGAACACCTCCAGATGAGCAGCTCACAACCTTTGCACTATTTCATGTACTTCCTTATAATTTATTTATCTCCTCCTCACCTTGTTAACCCATCGTTCTTTCTTCTCTTTGAAAATGGTCAATTCGGAAGCGAATAACTTGATCTCTTCATCATGCTTAGAAATCTTCTCCATGTCTTCCTATGTATAGAATAGTTGGTGTAGGGTCTCTTTGGTGATAACACCTGCCAAAATATCTCTAAATTTTTGTATCACCTCTTTTTCTGGGTACAAGACTTGTTCATTTTCATCTTGGTATAGTTCTAAGCCAATATCTGTGAAGAAGCCTTCTATTTCTCCTACCCATTCCATGACTTCTTTCTATTTTCCTGTATGTGAGCTAGACACTTTTTGAAAACCTTAATTGTTTTGGTTATTCCCTTAATCTAGGTTTCAAAGTTGTCCTACTCTTTTCCCTCATATACCTTTACCAATATTTGGAAGCGTTTCTTCTTGATTATCTTGAGGTCTTGGAGGGTAGCTTTCCATTTGGTTACTTCTGAATCTAGTCCCTCCTCACTCTCCATCAGGTTAATCAGTTTTGTAGTTTCTATCATAATGACTCTAAAAGGCCTGAAAAATAGTTTCATAACCCCTTCTATGTACCTCTAAAAATCATTCTTCTAATCAGCACTTTCCTAAATGAAAGAAGGGGTCACACCTGTCGGTAATTCTAGGGTAGCTCTCTTTTCTAATACGACCTGTAATGAGGCCTCTTGATAGCTTGGGTCAATGGGACCCACCATATTATGAAACAATTTATTAAAAGCCTCATTTTTCTCTGTCAAAGACTTAATGGTTTCCTCATCTTTGCTCATAAATCCTAGAGCATGTTTGAGCCCTAAGGCTGCCAGTGTCTTATTTCCTTCCCTGGTTGGTTCTCCTAAATCCACTTCTTCAAATGTATAATCTTTAGGGGTGAGTTGTGCCTAAGGAGTGCTAGTAGAAGGAACCACCACTTGTGCTTTCTACTGACCCCTGGTGTCTTGAGTGACATAGGATATGGTCCTTGCTCATATATTGGCCTCAACTTGATGGAAGGCCTTCCCTGGGAATGTCATACTTGTATCTTCTCCTTCCTCTTCGTCAGTGTAGGTTATTTTCTATGGCTTAATCTCTTTAGTAAACCAAGTGGTTTTACTAAAGGCGATAACTGGCTCATATGGGGCAATATGGAGAACTTAAGCCAAACTTTTTGATTCAAGGGTCACCTCTTCTTCTACATATCCCCTATGTTCACCTTATCCCTCATGCATTTCTTCCTCACGACTCTCCTCTTCTCTTTTCTCTTCTTCTCTCTTCTCTTCTTTCACTGTATCATCTAGTTCATCTCTATATTGGCCTTCATCCTTTGAGGAACTGATTGATATCTCCTTATTAAGGCCAGTCATGGCTTCCAGTGTCATTTTGAAGGGGGATGCAAATTTTGTGCTCACCAACACTTGGGGAGTTAGGACGGAGGAAGGAAAAGGAATAGATGGTGGTGGAGTCAAAGTGGGCATTGTGGGTGGTGGAGTAGGAGTAGAAAGAGGTGGAGTTGGCATTGGAGTTGGGAGAGAAGGTGGTGGAGTAGGAATGGGAGGCGAGAGAGAGGTTGGTGGAATGGTAATGTGAGGTGGTGGAGTTGATTTAAAACTCTCTCCTATAGTTGTATTCCCTACTACACTCTGGGCAGTGGTGGCATCTTGAGTTTCAGACCCTTGGCCAATGTTAGAGTCCACCCCTGTGACTAGAACGTTTAGTGCAGGGTTTGTGAATTAGGCCAGAGGTGGAGTGAGGATCACTTGAAGCTGGAGGGATTCTTGTGTCCCAAAGTAAATTCCTAAAGTTGAATCAGGTGTATCTTATCCCTAGTCTACAAAGGCTTCTAGGCCTTCAAAATTGGATATCTGGAACTCATCTGAGCCCAGGGCATCCAAAGGATTGTCCTGCTCTTTTGGATTATTTGTATGCTTCCTCGTGATCTCCTTTTATTTTCTCTTCTGAGAGGCTTCCTAAGACCTTGTCCCTTTTACCAAAGGTGTGTCTTCCTCTTTTGGTTCCTCTTGTAAAGTCTCTAGTCACGGTGAGGCATAATCTCTCCTCCTTTTATAGATTTTATTCCCTTCTCCTGTGGTAGGTGGGACTGGCTAGAAGTGGAAGGACCTTCATCTTGGGTGGCCTATGATGATCCAATAGGAGGATCTATCTACCCTATTATCCTATTTTTTGGGGCCTTGTGCCTAGGATTTGGACCATATTCTATTGCACGCTCATGGCCATACATTGTCCCTAGCTTATGAGGTAGGGCCTTCTTGTATTGGGGTACAGTAGACCTCTCTCCATGTTTATTATCCACCTTCCTGGGTGGATCCATCAACGTTCCCATAGGAATAGGATCCATTTAATAAGGAATTTTAATCCATGCCTCCATTTTTTTTACCACATGCCTCACTCTAAATTCCATGTTTTCATTTTCCTCTTTGTCCACCTTTGCATTCAGAATGGGCCGATTGTATATTTTATCCACAGTATAGATTGACTCTAACACATTATTTGAATCTTTCTCCCAAACCTTTGGGGTGGATTTGGACCTTCAAGGTCTCCTATGCTAGTGTGATGTACATCTTGTAGTAATCCCTGATTCTTACCTCATGATCATCCACGTTGTTCATCCAATGATCTTTAATGTGTGGCTCATCAATAATGAAATTTCTAATGATATGGCTATATGTCGTTATGAAATCAAATCAAGCCCTGATGTTCTTATATAATTAGAGTGGGCATTTTTCCCACTCAAAGGCTAAGGACACACATATATTCATGTCTTGGAGAGTGTAAGGACCTAGGGAAATGGGGAAGTCCCAACAATTTTTCTTCTTGTGCTTAATGTGTTCATAGGAATCAGCAAGCTATTTGGCCATTTCTAGGATGACTATCCAATTAGATGGGTACCTGGGTACCTTTTTTGGGTGCAGGGTAGATCTTTCCACTCTAATGTATGTAAATGTTCTGAACTATATGTAATAGTCCCCTATGGCCCTTACTTTGGCCAGTGCTTCTTCTAACAGTCTCTTTGCAAAGTTGCCGTCTATGGATCTGATGATTTCAAAGATAAAAGTGTCATTCACTATTTTGTAATCTGGGCTATTCTTTGGTATATCAGCTCTTCTGAACAGTTGTGGGTAGACAATATGAGGCCAGGCATTGGGGTCATTGATGTTTCCCCTCTTTATGAGCCTTGGATAGTCTTCTGGTGTAGCTAATAGGTACACTACATATGTACTAATGTATAATTTTAGGTTGTGCTTAACCGCTATCATTTATTCATCTAGTGTGTAACTTATGATAGTGGGCCAATTGAACCTGTCTTTGCAATTCTTGATCTTCTCTATCAATAGGATTGTCCATTTCTCAAGTTGGATGGACTGAGGTAGTCCATATGCTTGGCTTATCAGGGTGACTATAGCCCCTTTTCTATGTAGAAATCATAAAATTTATCTATGCCCTTTTGGATGTGGAAGACCTCTTCTATGTTGTCTGACCTTAGGTCTAGAACCACCTGTTCTTCTATTTTTTTTAACCACCTTTTCATCTAGTGTGTAGTAGTTAGCTAAGGCCATGATCATCTCAGAGGACATGAATTCCATTGGATGGGATGTTGCATTAACTAGTCCCAATAGGACCAGGGAGGTATAGTCTTCAGACCTTCCCGCCGATTGAGAACATCTTACCAGGAATTCATCTAAGTCTTCATTCCCGATGTCAGTATCTATGATTTTTGTGTGCTTTTTTCTGATCTTCATAGGGGGTTATTCCCCTTGTACAAGTACTTCATTAGGGGTGTTGTTTGTTTCTCAGGTATTCCTACAATAAAAATGCAAGTATCAGTATATTTTATTGAAAGAAAACTAAAAAAGAAGGAATGGAAAACAAACTAACTAAGAAAAAAAGAAGCAAAGGTTCTTAAGTAGCCATAAATGCATTTTTCTCTCTTTAGGGCATTTCAGGATTTTGGACGCTGAAGATAGAGTTGAAGTGTGAAAAGGTTGAAAATGCAAAGGCTGCAGTTGGATAAACAATCCCTATCAAACTTTTTGTGTGCAAAAGTCCAAAAATAGTTTTGGACTCTGAAATTCTGAAACCTTTGAAAGGAAGACCCTGTCTTCAGTCGTTTTGGCCTTTCAGCATTTTGGGGGTTTTGGATGTTGCAAAGGTCTAAAACATCGATGCTACAAAAAGTACAAAATACACTTAGGTGAAAAATTACTCGAATGGGAAAGATGTTTTTTGCCTTTTAGAGGCCCAAAACCTATGACTAGTTCATGACGCCAAAAAACCCTAACTCTAAAAAATGCAAAAAAGAAAGGCAAGAAGGGAGAGTGACCCCTCCGCAAGTCCAAGGGTGTAAAACCCTAGGGACCTAGTGATCAATTCTATTAAGGGATAAAAAACTAGACAATTACCATGACTTAGGGATTGGAAATCCTACCGAGAAGCTATCATCCTTTATAAAAACTCATTTAATTTATCAACTTAGGGACATTACTTGAAATGGGTCAATAAGATATATGCACCTAGGATTCTACTCAAACCACGCTAAGGTTGCAGGAAACAAATTTCTTTGAAAGGAAACTATTCTATAGTTGCAAGAAATAAATTGCTTTGAAAGGAAACTATTCTGTAGCTGCAGGAAATAAATACTAGAAAGGAAATGTGGAAGCAAAGATAATAAAAGAATACAAAGACTTGAAAACTTAACTAGAATGTTTCAACAGTTCTGCCACTTTGGCTGTAGGAAGTACTAGACTATCCTACGGCTTTGGCTGTAGGAACTATGTTAACACTAGAATTATGGTACCAAGATGCATGAAACTAAAACTACATGCAAATGATTCTAACTAACTAACACAGATTCCTCACCAAGTGGCCCCCCTTGAGTGAGTATCCAAACTCAATTATACTAAACTAGAGATCAACACTTCATTTGCTATTGATTGAAAAAGTGAATTACAAGATTCATATAAAAACTGTAAAACAATAGAATGAAAACTATATCTCATAACGCCCTCCTTCTCACATAGGAGTAGAGATTTATTTAAAGATAAAAACATCTAACAGCTAACTGATCACGCCTCAGAAATAGGTGGAGCTTTTATTACAACACTACCAACAAAAAGGGAAACTATAAAGCTAGAAATAGAATAGGTCTAAGAAAGAGGAAAGAGCTGCTCTCAACACATATCTAACTTCCCACTCTCTCCTATATTTCTTCAAATAATTCATTACATTTCCTTGGTCTTTTCTCAACTACTGCCACCTTTATCACCCAAAAACCACTTGTTGGTATTGCATTTGATTTTTCTTTGTGTGAACCTGCCACAAGATCGGGTCAGGCATTCAGTGCATGGGTGTGTTTTACCTGGTCAAGACGATAGTTGCTATATTTATGCACTACACTTCTGATGTTAGGATAGAGACATTTATGGTAATCAACACCAAAATATACATGCTTTATTTATGTTCAAACAACTAATTCATCCATAAAGACAATCATAATTACAAAGTAACATAGCATATTCATTCAAGCATAGCATATTAAGTGTGTTTTAACCATAGCATAGGTTTAGTGGAAGCATGCCACATAATATTAGATATGAGCATAAAGTTTCTAAGAAATTATTATAAAACAAGGAAAAGGTCCTAGAAAAAGCTATCCTAGGGTGTCTAAGATATGGCATTAATATGCCCCATCATTTTTCCCCCTACAAAGACTAGTGCAGACCCTTAGGAACTGAGACATTCCAGATCTTTACAAGCACTTAGAGATCTCCTTCCTAAGTCTCTCCACTCATGGAGGTATCCACATGCCAGTAGTAACCATTTGTGTGCTCCACCTTGATCCTCCAACTGAGCTCTAAATGTTCATCCACCTCATTGTCTACACAGCTATATAGTGCCCATAGGAGAAGAGGAGGCTAAAAGGAAAGGGGTAGCCACCTCTTAGGTTGTGGTTAGCATCCCAGGCATATATACCACTGGACTCTTTGCATCGTAGCTCAAAGATTGATAAGATTGTGAGGCTTAGCCTTCTTTAGTGCCAATGTTAACCTGTCCTACCTTTGTCTTAATCCTGCTACTGCCCTATTTCCCTTTGCCAATGAGAGTTTCTTAAATTCTACAAACACTTCCTCTAGGTTACCTAGAATCATTTTCCTATGTTTAGAATCATGTAGTCCATAAACTATCTCCATCTAGTCATAATATAATCTGCGAGGAGTGCCACTTTCTAGTCGTAAGGGAAGTGTAGTATATTTCTCAATTCCCCTGTATTTAATTAATTTCTCCCCATAGTTTATTTCGTTAATTGACCAAGAAAGAAGGGCAGATAAGTGAATGTCACCAATAAAGAGTAAAGGGTTCCAATTGGTATTGAAGGGAACATCATAGTTGTGCAAATAAAGTTCACATAAAAAATTCCTAATGCAATCTGCTGATCCTTCATACATAGCCACAAGTTATTGTGGTGAGTCTATGCTTGTGTGCAAATCTCTAAGAACCCTCATTAATTTAAACATTAGAAACTGTTCTTTTAGACACAATGCATAGACCCTAGGAGGTGGTCTGCATTCTATTAGTTATACAATTAAGTTTGTGACTGAATCTAACTTGCCTTGCAAAATTTGTATTTCTTGTTGTTTTCTTCCTATTCCCCTTCTCAATTTATCTCGTTCTAATTCCCACATTGAATTTTCATATTGCATTTTTGTAGAGTAGTCAATGGAGAGGGATTGGAGTGTTACCTGTTTCTTATTTATTGGAGTGACCTTCTTTGTTACTGTTGTGACTTCTTTTGTTTCATCAATTGTTAACTCATTAATGGTTGGAATTAGTGTATCATTCCCTTGAACATCTTCTTGTTGAGAAGAAGGTATATTATCTAGTTCTTTGTGCTCTATCTATATGCATGATGTTTTTGTGTTCTCTATTTTTGCATCCAGTTTCTTGGTTGCAGGATCCTCTTCCATCATATTGGGACACTCTGCAGATGGGCTACCTACTTTTGGTTGTTCCTTCAAATATTCTTCAATAAAATTATTGGGAGACGAGCCAGTCATCGTAGGTGAGTCCTTTTCTACTTTTTGTGTGTTCAAATGAACACTTCACTGTAGAGGAGTGTCAATAGGCACTGCATGACACTTCTGTGAGGTCCTTTGTTTTTTGATAGGAATGGCTATAAGAGAAATAGGGTTTTCAGGAAAAATAGGATTTTCTTCCATTGCATCTTTGGCCATTTTTTGATTTTCCCTTTTCTTTCATTTGGGCACTCTATTTCACCTTTGGAGTCTACAAATCTATAGAACCCTCATTTTCACTACCCCCTTGGCTAGGATTTGGATTACTGGAGGCCATTTTCTCTGTTTCAACTCTTGAAGGAGAAGGGATTTTGTGTGACTCTTCTAGAACAATAGTTTCACCATTTTCAAGAATGGCCTCATCAGGGACATTTCCATGTGCTTCTTGAAGTAGAGTTTGTGGCCCTTCACCATGTAATTGTACATGGTGTGTGATGATAAACTTTTCCCATGTCATAGGAGAGATCTCCCACAAAGATCTTTCCACCAAGAGTCTTATCAACCCATGGTGGGTAGCTACATTTTTCTTCCCCTTTCTAACTTCCTTAGAACTCAAATTTAACAAAGAGTAAAGAATATTGGGCACATTTACCAGGTGACCATGTCATAAATAACTCAAAAGCTTAAAATGTATGACATAAAAATAAGAAAATTGTCCCTCATAGGTAATGTATTAATAAAATGGATTTCTAACTCAGAGTAATCACCTGGAAGAGATGTTATTTTGGTCCCATGTTTACTGTATTCTAGGTCTGCATCTATGGGTAAATAAAACTTGACTATGGTTGCATGTGCATTGTGCTCATGTGGAAAGGCTTCTCCTATTGTAGTAAGTCTAGAAACCTCCACAATTTGTGCCTCAGAAGCCTCCACTCTTAACCCTTTTATATAGGAAACCCCATTGCTATAGGTTCATAGGAATTCCAGTGTTAAGGCCTCTTCATAACCACATAGCTTGATAAAATATGTCATCCAGCATACCTACTTAAAGACTTGGACACTAGGCTGGTCCTATAATAGGGATGAGTGATCCCTTGGTTCATGTTGTATAGGTTTCCCACCCATTCTTTTGCTGAAAAATTTTGTAGCCCAAAGAAATTCCAAATCACTACAACTTCCAACTGCCTTCCACAACTTTGCCCTTTGTATCCCTATTGTTGCTTACTTGATACTCTACTTAAATTCAAGATAGATAGAACTGGTGAGCTCTCTAGTTTCTGGCAATATGGATTAATGGTAGAGGAAATTTGAAAAACTAGAGCTGGAAATGTGAGTTGGGTTTTTTTTTAAAACAAGACTTATCTGGGAATTTTGTATGCTTCTGGTTGTCACATCAATTAATTGAAATGACTGCACAACAAAGATTAAGAAAGGTTCATTATTGCAAAACACAACTTAACGGATGACCCCTATGAAAAAGTTGACAAGTGTCCACACATAATTGGTTATGAAATACAATATTACTTGGATGAATTACTAAATTAATTACAATGTAACCTATAATAATGTCAAATTAAATTAAAAGTGTGTCAAACAATAAATAAATGCATACCTTTAATATAATTACTTGTAAATGTCCAAATCCGGAAAGATTGGATGATGTGGGCTAAGAAAAAAGTAATGAGTGTCATAATGATGATGGGACACATGAGTGAAGATGGCAGAAAAGGGTGAAGTGGGATGATGTGATGGTGGATTTATTGCAGAAAAAGATATTTTCGTGGGAAACAAAATTTTTATTATGACTGCATTTGAATAAAGTCAAAGGGATGAGCGGAGTGAAAAACCACTTCAATTGGTTGTAGGAAAGTCTTCATCTGGAGGAGGTCCATTGGCTATAGGAGATTCTTTAGCTGGAGGAGGTCCATGGGATGTAGAAGATTCAACTATGGCAGGAGGAATCTCAAATTTCCATAGGAAATCAGCCTTAGTGGTTGGTTTATGGTACAAATGAAGTTTGTCACCATTAACCAATAAATTGAAATGCATAGGGTAGATTGTAGAAAATTGGACTGCACTGTTATCAAAAAAAATTTCAACCTCATAGGGACCAAGCCAACGAGTTGTGAGCTTACCTTGATTATCATGAAACCGTAAATCATATAGAAGTGCCTAGTCACAAGAAACAACTAGTTTATTTTGAATATATGAATCATGCCATTTCTTTCGTTGCATTTGAACTAACTCTGTGTCTTGTATGGATTCTTTTCTCATTTCATCCAGATGAATGATTAAGCTACTGGAGTCTTTATTTTTGAGCTGCAGGAAGATCCACATTGAGCTGTAATACTATTCATAGGGTTTTATGTTCAAGTTCAATAGGCATTACACCAGTCTTTCAATACACCAACTCAAAGGGGGTAAAACCTATGGGTTTTTTCCATGTTGTGTGGTATACCCACACACCTTCCTACAATCTACTACTCTAGTCTGTCTTTTGTAGCTGAACTATCTTAGTCAGGATAGCTTCAATCTCCCTGTTGGTGATCTCTTCGTGTCCATTCGCCTGGGGATGATATGGACTAGACTTCTAGTGGAAAATTTTGTACTCATTCATAAGTGCAGTTATCAGAGTAGATGCGAAGTGAGTTCCCTAATTTATGACCAATTCCCATGGAACACCATGCCTGGTAAATATTTCCTCATATAAAAAGTGAGCGACCCTATTATCCTTGGCATGTTTCATGGCCCGTACTTCCACCCATTTAGTGACATAGTTAGTGCAGAATAAAATTTAAGAGTTTTCATTTTATGGGGGGTTAATTGGTCCCACAAAATCTAACCCCCATTTATCAAATGGAGTGGCTATTACCTGAGGAACATATGCATTTCATCTATCTTGGTTGGCTGACCCATCCACTAACATTGATCACACTTGCAAGTGTAATTGGTTGCATCCTTATGTAGAGCTGGCCAATAATAACCAGTAGTGAGTACCTTCATGGCTATCTATTTTTCTACAAAATGGCCGCCACAAGGTTCATAATGACAGGCATGTAGAATATCAAAAGTCTCATCCTTGCGAATACACCTTCTCAGAATCTGATCAGGTCCAGTATAAAAGAGACAATCAAGCAACCAAGAAAAGTTGAAGGTTTTCTCAATTAATAACATCTTTTCCTTGGGTGATAAATGTGGTGGTAGCTTTAAAGAGACCATATAATTGGTGATTTTGGCATACCAGGGGGTATGAGCTGAAATAAAAAATAGGTGGTCATCTAGAAAGTTTTCATTGATGACATATGGGTCATCGGCATTCTGCAACCTGGACAAGAAATCACCAACTACATTTATTTTTCCTGGTTTATCTACTATCATGATGTCAAACTCTTGTAGCAACATGAGCCATCTGGCAAGCCTCCATGTGATAGCATGCTTGTTTTCCAAATACTTGATGGTTGCATGATCAGTAAGCACAAATATTAGGTAACCAGTTATGTAGTGGTGAAACTTTTTCAATGCATATATAACAGCGAGAAGTTCCTTCTCTGTGACTATAGAGTTTAGCTCTGCACCCTACAAATTTTTTCTTATGAAGTAGATGACATGCTCTATAGTGCCTTATTTTTTTCCTATTACATAGCCTATAGCATGGTTAGATGCATCAATATGTATGTGGAATAGTAATGCCCAATTAGGTCCTCGGAGAACTGGTGCCTAAGTAAGCACAATCTTCAACTGCAGGAAGGATTCCTCACAAGCGGTTGTCCATAAAAAATCCAAATCCTTAGTGAGAAGGGAATATAGGGGACCTTCCATTTTTATGAAGTCCTTAATAAATCACTGGCAGTAACTAGCATGCCCCAGAAAGCTGTGGACATCCTTCTGTTTTTCTGGCGTAGGCAGGTTCATGATGAATTCAATTTTAGCAGGATCCACCTAAATGCTTTTAGAAAATATGTAATGGCCTAACACAACACCTTCTTGCATCATCATGAAGAATTTCTTGCTATTAAGGGACATATTATGCTCCTCACACCTAGTAAGAACCCTACCCAAATTGACCAATACCTCCTCATACCTAGTAAGAACCCTACCTAAATTGACCAATGCCTCCTCATAGGTTTTCCCATAAGTGGTGAAGTCATCCATGTATATCTCCATACAATCATGTGAGATATCAGAAAAAATACCAATAACTACTCGCTAGAATGTATCTGGGGCATTATAGAGGCCAAAAGGTAGCATAGAGTAAGAAAATGTTCCTTAAGGGAAAGTGAATGTGGTTTTCTCTTGATCTTCAGGTTGGATCATGATCTGGTTGTATCCACTATATCCATCCAAGAAAGAAAAATAACACTTCCCTGCTAAGGAATCAAGGACCTGGTCAATAAATGGCAGTGGAAAATGGTCCTTCTTAGTGGCATTTCTGAGTTCCCTATAGTCAACACATACTTGCTACTTTCCTCCTTTTTTGGAATAATGACCAAAGGTAAGATCCACTGACTGTCAAAAATGGGATAGATGAAACCGACATTAAGAATTTTTTGCAACTTTGTTTTGACTATCTCTCTTAATGTAGGGTTGATATGCCCCTGGAACTTCCTGACAAGAAGTTTGTATTCTTTCAGGAAAATCCTATGAGTACATAGTTTAGGGTCCAAGTGCTTCATATCAGAATAGTCCCATGCGAAAGATGTGGTATGGTCCTTCAGCAGTTTAGCTAAAGATGTATGTTGCGGGTTGGTAAGTTCTCTATTAATATTCAGGAAACTGTTAGAGGACAATTTTGACTGTCTTGTGAGATCTACAATAGAAGCATCTATCAATGGAGGTTCTTGGACCTCATGGGGTAGAAATTGGTGGTAGAGTTTCTCGGCTACAAGAGATGGAGGCAAATTGCAATCAGGGTACAAATTTTGCAGAGAACAGTTATGGGGATCAAGAAAGTTTAAGGAATCTAAGTCGGGGCCATACTAGTTGTGTATAATTTTGGTGATTACTATGTCCTCCTCCTATAGTTATAGGAAGGGATCCTCTTTTAACATCATGAGTTGAACCACTGAATTGACTACCTCAGCCTCTACCCCAATTTCAGGCCAAATTGGTGAAGCTAGATCCATTTGTGGTTGAGCAGGAAGGTACAAGGCTAATGTCTTATTATGGTGACCATTAGAAATGGTCATACCACCTAAGCGACATCCTATAAAGGCATCAAAAGTGGCCAGTGAAGGTCGACCAAGAAGAATTGGATAGCCACCTAAGGTGGCCTTAGGCAAGAGTATCATAAAGTCTACAGGATAAGACCAGGTTTCAAGGTCAACAACTATATCCTCCACTACCCTATTGGGTTTGACTGTGGCACTATCTGCAAGCTACAGGATAGTGGGTGTTTCCCAGAGGTTAGTGATTCTGATTTTCTGCATACTGTCCTTAGTCATTATATTTATGATAGATCCTAGGTATATAAAATCATTTTTAATGGTTGTCCCATTGATGGTAACCTTGACAACGGGGTTGCCTGGGTCAGAATACTTTGGGACCACTATTTTTCCAAGCATGGTATCAGAAAGTATCCCTAGGACATGGACTATTTGGGGATCCTTTCACTTACGACCTGGAAATTTAAAGCAAGCCTCTTTGATATCCTTTCCATATATGGGAACACCCTTTATTGCTTGAAAAAGTGGAATCTGAACATTAATGTTCTTTATTTGGTCTAGGATGTCAAAGGCTACATCATCACTATGCTTAGAACTTTTATTCTGTAGCCTTTGTCAAAAGGGGGGTGGAGCCAACTAGACTTTCTCTAGTAATATTGTTGGGCTTATTAGAGTGGCATTTGGAGTAGTTTGAGCTATGGACTCTTTTGGAGTTACTTCAATTATAATAGGAGGTTGTTGTAGAATGGTTCCTAACCGTAAATGAATGTCACTGATTGCGTAGGTAGGGTATTGGTTTGGGTCTGCTGAATAGACATTTTGTTGAGGTGGTGGAGGCCTATTGCAAGGATTTGGCTAAGGCTGGGCAGGGAGTTGATTAGGCTTAGGGGGTGTCATAGTGGTTGCAGGAGGTGTAAAAAGTGCTTGTTATTGAGGCTGTAGTGGTGGTTGTAGCAGTCTTTGCTACTGGTTTGGCCATTGTTGAGCGTCCTGCCACTGCAAATTTTGTGGCCAATTGCCTTGGGGCTATTTCCAATTCCCTTAGGGTTGTTGCCAATTCCCTTGGGGCTATTGTCAATGAGGTCTCATATTATTTTAAGGAGATTATTGATTATTCATAGTGTTGGGACAATGAAAAGGGTGTGTATTGAGAGGAGAGGGGTGAATCAATACCCTTAAAAACTTTTAATCAATTCTTGGTAACCATTCTTCTATATTAACCGACTGAGTAGATTGCATACACCAAACATATAGTATCACTACTGAAATGTAAATTCTTGTAAAGTAAACAATACACATACATTAAATTAAGAACTCATGACACTAGTATTTTGGTATTGCACAAAACCCCTGTTAGAAGGTAAAAACTATGGTGGGGATGAGACCCACAAAACTTCACTACTACAATAATTAAAGTAGCATGTTAAAGCTTACAAGAATGATCACTTATGATGATCTTGTGTGTGCTTGAATGTGACCTCTAAATAAGGCACAAACTCAGCATAGTCTTTACTCAATTGTTCAATCCACAAAGACAAACATTAATTGTTTATCATACAAATTCAATTGAAGCGACTTGCTACCTCCTAATCAGTTGGGGATGTCGAATTTACTCTCAAAATGAGAGCCAACAACCTGACCATTGCTAACATGGAGAATTTCTAAAGCATGAAAGAAGATGAAATTGCCATTAATCCATGAATGCACTACAATTAATCTATGAAATGAGATTTATCTTAATCTAGAAATGAATTGCAATTAACCTATGGAATCAAATGCAACTAGTCTAGAATTGAAATTGCAACTACTCTATGGAATGAAATTGCAATTAATCTAAGAAATGAAATACTCTTAATCTAGAAATGAATTGCAATTAATCTAGAATTGAAATTGCATTTAAACTAGAAAGCTTGAGAGATGAAATTGAGATGTTAGATATGTAAATGAATTGCAAATAAGATCAACATATCTTTACTAATCCAAATTGAAATTAATTTAATTATGCAATTTAAACTCAAAAGCATGTAATAATCAATGCAAATTTCACAATAGATTTGATGCTCTCAAAAATCATCCTCTCTAATGAAGAAAAAGGGGTCCAATTTATAGAAAAGCCATGGAAAGAGGGTGAAGAGTTTCTTGAAAAGAAATGGTTGCCTCTTCATTTCAAAGAATTGAGATTGAGACAAAAAAGCATGAAATATTTAATAAAAAGGATGGATTATTGCCATATGAGTGACCTTTCATATAGAATTATGAAATTTTTTTTGAGGATAATCCATTCAATCAATTAAATAACTATTCAATTCATTTTTATGTATATTAGCTAAAGGGGGTGGAATTAATTTAATTTAAAAGCACTTAGGACTTTATAATTAAATCAATTAATCATAGGGATTTTTAGCTAAGAAACCTTGATAATTTAGGAATTAAATATAATGTCAGATTTATGCAAATTTGGGCTTTCTGCATTTGAGACCAAGTCAATTAAAGTCAATTAGGAGGAGAATTTGCCTAGTATAATAGGACTTCAGTGATGAGAAAATTGAAGTAATACACCAAAATTGATTAGGATTATAAGGTGCCAATTTTGGGGTGTTACATTTTGCCCCTCTTTGAATTGATGTGCGAGTAGCGCATTGATTCAAAGAATAGTCTGGTGTGAAGATGAAGATTTTGGAAGTCTAGGTTAGGTTTCCAAGACACAGATCAGATCAAGAAGCAGAATCATCTAAGAGAATATTGGAATCGGGGTTAGATTTCCCCAATGTCCACTGATAGCTGATGAAGATCTAGGACTGTCTCCAGAATCAGGGTTAGATTGCCCCAAAACGAAGGTTAGCCCTCCGAGATCTAGGTTAGATTGCCTAGATAATGGTCTAAAGAGTTTTTGAGAGCCATCTTCATAACGAAGTGCACCTTTCAGGAATTAGGGTTAGATTGCCCCAATACCTAATGAGATTTCAAGAATCATCTTCAGGATGAAGCTTGATCCTTGAGGATCTGAGTTAGATTGCTCAGATACCTAGAAAGATAGATGACAAGATACGAGACATCAAGATGTCCCTAGAGATTCAAGATCATGGAATATCCAATTTTGACCATAAGGTACAAAAAATTGAATATGCCCCAAGTGATGAGATTCCCCTAGCGATGGGGACTTTTGATTCAGATCAGACTGATTCGAGAATAATGTGAAAAGATTCAATGATGCAATCATCCTGCCCCCTCGGGAGTGAAATCGAAAGATGACACGTCATGATGATTGAGAGAGAGAAATCATAGATAGAAATAAGATCAAAGATCTAGAGAAATTCAGAGAGAATTCAAGAGAAGGCAGAATCGATTTGGAGTGATTAGGAGGTCCTACTGACTAGGTTTGACCATAGTTGACCAAGTTTGACCAGAGTTGACTTTGATGAAAAGATTGCAAAAGCTGAGAAAATCATGACAAGAGATAATTCTGACAAGAAAGTGATGTTAGAGAATTGACTGTACAAGCGTCTGATCGCGTCGGTCCCAAAATTTTAAAATGTGATTTTGAGCTACTTAGGAGTGTCAAATTTCCATTTTGATCACGAAAATGGATTGAGCATATAGCTAAAGAGAGAGAGTGAGGATCGAACACTTGTGCAGTTGAGAGGAAACCATGATGAGAGATGAGGACCTTTGAAGAATGAGAAGACAAATGAAGATAGCACCAAAATCGCCACGATGCAAGCCTAAAATGTGAATGCAAGCCTATAATGCAAAATGCAAGCCTAAGCTAAATGCAATCCTAGGACTTGGTTGTTGGACTCATCGTATTTATCATCATCAAGTGCTCTTGGATCATTAGATTCAATAAAATCCTTACTAGTGCCACTGCGACCATAAGAATATGAATATGACTTTCATCGGATAAAATGTAGGAAACAAACATAAGCACCAAGGCACAAAAGCCAAGGTGACCTAAACATTGTTTCCAATTTGATGTAGTAAAAGTTCACAAGTAAACAAACATAGCAATAACAGTCAATGAGATAGTTCTAACCTCCCCTTAGCATACAAATAAATGCAAAATCTCTTATCACATACACCCTATTTATTTGACATTGCCGGATCATCGAAACCATACCAACAAGCAGTAAATAAAGCAAATATCAGTGAAATTCATAAGAAAAGATAGCATACGAAGAGAGAGCCAATCATATCTTAGCATGTTTCAAGGTTTACGAATGTGTCTATGTTTAGGGTGTTGAAAGACACCATTGTGTTTGTGAGTGCATTGTGTTTGATTGCTATCGAGAGATGTTTATGTCGCAAGATATCCGATGTGTGTTGAAAAACATAGATGTGTCCAAAGAAAGTGTTGAAAAACACTGTTTGATTAAGGTGTTGAGAAACACCATTTCATGCTAGTAGAGAGTTTTCCTTTGACAAGATTACTGACTCAAGTGCAAACCGAAGAGTGGTCAAAATGGGGAGCCATGCCCCCAAGTAACGAATGGATCAAATCTGAATAATTATATAGCAAGATGATGAGAGAAATCTCAGAAGTAGCGACAGTAGGTAGACTCAGTGAGAACCACTGGTGACTGTCGCAAGAGAGATTCTCAAGCATAAATATTGATAATAAGATCTAGGCATTAGTAGGCAGACGCAGTGAGAACCACTGGTGATTGATGCAAAGAGAGTCTCAAGAGGAGATGAAGTGCTACGAAGCATTGGCAGGCAAATGTAGTGAGATCCACTGGTGAATGATGCAAAAGGAGAAAGACTCTAAAAAGATAAGACAATGCCCCCTATGCCCCTGAGTGTAACCAGTTTCAATCCATGTGAGGTCGAGCAAAACCTTTTAGATGACTGAAAGCAAATGCATGAGCACACTAAAGCAGGAAAGCGAACTAAAGCAGGAAAGCAAACTAAAGCAGGAAAGCAGAATAGCAAATGTGAGAAAGCCAAGAGATGTTGCGACAGATAAAGCATTGCAAAACAAGAGGCGCCTATTTACCAAGTTTTCACCATCTGGGCACAAATTCTATTTTTTCTACCATGACGCTTGTTTACCAGGTTTTCATCAATGGCACATTTTTCTCTTTTTCTCTTTTTTTGTATTTTCATTTTTTCAATTTTTTTTTTTTTTTGTACTTTTTTCTCTTTTTTTTAAATTTTTTTGTATTTTTTCATTTTTTCAATTTTTTTTGGTATTATCAAGGAGCCTGTTTACCAGGTTTTCACCAGGATAATAGATACATCAAAGTGTCTGTTTGCCAGGTTTTCACTAAGATGATCATTTTTTCAAGACATTTTATAATTTTTAGGATTTTCTCAGAATAAAATATGTACATGAGCATGCAAAAGATATCTCAACTGTAGAATTTCTTCAGGTGAAGAGTGTTGATGGGCTCTTTGAGTTGTTCACCCTCTGTAGTGGAGAGCTGATAGGCACCAGACCCAAATATTGCAGTAATAATATAAGGACCAAGCCAGTTTGGGTCAAACTTTCCCTTCTGAGTCTGTTGTTGTTGATTCTTAGGGTTCTCTCTCAGGACGAGATCACTCATTTGGAAGTCTCTTGGTCTAACCTTCTTGTTATAGCTCTTTGATATCCTCTTTTGATATTCTTTGAGATGATTGAATGCTACCTTCCAACGTTCATCCACTAATGCAAGCTCTTGTAGCCAAGATATTCTAATATCATCATCAGTAATGAGGCCTTTTAGAGAGACTCGCAAGGTAGGAACCTCAACCTCAATAGGTAGTACTACATCTGTGCCATAGACTAAAGCAAAGGGCATGGCCCCTGTTGGAGTTCTTATACTAGTTTGATAGGCCCATAAAGATGGATTAATCTGGAGATGCCAATCTCATCCAGATTTGTATACCGTATGGTGTAGGATCTTGAGAATTGTCTTGTTGGAAGCTTCAGCCTGCCCATTACCCTGGGGGTAATAAATAGAAGACCAATGTTGAATAATCTTGAACTTGGTGCACAAATTTGTTAGATCTTTGTTCTTGAATTGTCCTCCATTGTCAGTGGTAATAGAGGAAGGTACACCATATCTATAGATAATGTAGTTTAGTATGAACATAGCTATAGATTTGCCATCAGCTGCACTGAGAGGTACTACCTCAACCCATTTAGTAAAATAATCTATAGCAGTGATGATGTACTTATGTCCTCTCGAAGAAGATAGATATATCTAACCCACTATGTCGAAAGCCCACTGTTGAAATGGCCAGAAAGTGATGAAGGGAATAAGCTCCTTGGCTG
Organism: Thuja plicata; assembly: GCA_018584345.1. NCBI lineage: Eukaryota > Viridiplantae > Streptophyta > Pinopsida > Cupressales > Cupressaceae > Thuja > Thuja plicata. The sequence goes on along the minus strand of MU224772.1, from coordinate 41,644 downwards.
GAGCATGAATCAAATTACCATGGAGTTGACATTGTTTGCAAGACTTGGAAAACTGTGTAGCTTCCTTCTCCATATCGGGCCATAATAACTAGCTCTAATAAGTTTACGAGCCAGTGTCAAACCATTCAAGTGAGAACCACAAATGCCTTCATGTACCTCTTCTAACGTGCGTTTGGACTCATCAAGTTCTAGACACCTAAGGAGGGTACCATGTAGACCTCATCTATACAAGTCATTTTCTATGATGACATACCGTGAAGCACTGTGGATGAGGTGACATTTTTCATTTCTAGTAAATGTGTTAGGAATAATTTGGTCATGGAGATAAGAGTAGATGTGGTAATAGCGAGATGAATCATGTCCAATGACTGAACAGATCATCCAGGAGTTAGGAGAGTCATAGGCAGGGTAGCATAATGTCTCCACTAGGAACTCATGTCTGAAATCATTCTCTGGCATTTGTAACATAGAAGCTAGAGTGGCCATAGCATCAGCTTCTTTATTATCCACCCTGGGAATTTGTTGAAAAGTAACATGTGCAAAGTATTTCTTAAGGCTGTCAACCATCTTTTTATAGGGCACTAGCTTTTCATCTTTCGTCTGATAGATGTCATTCACTTTATTGATAACCAGTTGTGAGTCTCCAAAGACTTTTAATTCATCCACTCTCCATTCAATAGCGATCTTTAGCCCATTGATCAAAGCTTCATATTTAGCAGTGTTATTGGTACAAGGAAACATCATTTTGTATGACTTTGGTAAGGAATACCACTGAGGTGTGATAAACAAAATTCCAACTCCTGAACCCTGTTGGGTGAATGAACCATCAAAGAACATTGTCCATGTCTGTTGCATGAGAAGCATGATGGACTCATCTGGGAATTCTATCCTTAATGATTGATGATCTGTAATGGGTGCTTCAGCTAACTGATCTGCAATTGCTTTCCCTTTGATGGATTTCCTCTCAACATATTCAATATCAAACTCACTAAGGAGTATGACCCATTTAGCTAGTCTACCTGTGAGGGTAGCTTTATTGAGTAAGTATTTCAATGGATCAATTTTTGCGATTAACCTTGTAGTGTGAGCCAACATGTAGTGTCGTAACTTCTGGGAAGCGAACACCACTGCTAGGAAAGCCTTCTCAATTATAGAATAATTCATTTCGTAAGAGACCAATGTTCTACTAATGTAGTAAATGGCTCTTTCTTTATGATTTTGGTCTTCTTGTGCCAAGAGAGCACCCAAGGATGTTTCCATTACTGAGATGCATAAGATCAAAGGCTTCCCCTAAATAGGAGGCATCAATATGGGTGGATTGGTTAGATATTATTTGATCTATTGAAAGCCTTGTTCACATTCTTTATTCTAGTCATAAGTCACACCTTTATGCAGATTTTTGGTGAATGGTTGTGACTTGTTAGCTAGTTGCGATATGAAATGCTTGATAGATTGGAGCCAACCTTAGAGACCTCTTATTTGTTTGATATTATGAGGTGGAGGAATTTTCATTATATCTTGTACCTTTGCTGGATCCACCTCAATTCCTTTAGCAGAGATTATATAGCCCAATAATTTTCCTGAAGTAACCCCAAATGCACATTTCTTAGGGTTAAGATGCAACCTAAATTTTTCCATACAATCTAGTATAGGACCTAGATCAGTGAGATGTGTTTTTCTATCCATAATTTTAGCAAGTGTGTCATCCACGTAGTCCTCCATTGTCCTATGCATCATGTCATGAAAGATGGTAGTGACAGCTCTTTAATAAGTAGCTCTAGCATTTTTTAGACCAAAGGGCACAACATTCCAGCAGAATGTACCCCATACACAAGTAAAAGTGGTCTTCCCTTGGTCCTCTGGTGCAATTTTGATTTGATTATAGCTATAAAAACCATACATTAGTGAATACATATCATATCCTGTTGTCATGTCCATGATCATGTCAATATTGGGAAGTGGAAAATCATCTTTGGGACATGCCAAATTTAAATTTCTAAAGTCTGTGCAGACCCTGATAGATTTTTCATGTTTAGTCACTAGGAATATATTAGAGATCCACTCTGCATAATCAATCACTCAGATGAACCCAACATTTATAAGTTTTTCCAATTCTGCCTTGATCAATAAAGCCACATGCGGATGCATCTTTCTAAGTTTTTGTTTAACTGGTTTCACACCTGGAGCTATTGATAGGTGATGCATAATGAGATCAGGATCCACACCCGGCATGTCAGAATATGTCCATGCAAAATTTATCTTTTTCTCCTGGAAGAATTCTATGAATTCCTTAAGTTCTTTTGTAGATAATGACTTGGCCACATGAATGATGTGTTGATGTTCTTCTGTTCCTAGATTTATCAGCTGAGTTGGTTCAATTAACACTGATGAATGTTCTAAGAAGTGACTCAGAAGCACATCAAGTATCCCATCCTCAGGCACCTCAAAGAGGTTTTCACCTTTGGATACATCTTTTCTTTTTACTTTTTTTGGCTCTGATACTGCCACAATGTGGTTTTCACCATTAGAGCACCTATTTTTTCTTCTTTTAATTTTATGACTAAGATACTTGATGTCAGCCTCGGTCATGTTGACACTTTCTTCACTAGTGGAGGATGTCACAGGTTCCACAGCATGAAGGTAGCAGGCTAGGGTGTAATCATTCTAGAATGTAAGGACTTCACTAGATGAAGAAGGGGAATTCCAGTCTATTAATTCAGGATGTTGAAGGGAAAGAGATGTGACAGGTTCAAGTGTGTTCACAGTATAGTCATCAAAAGCATTAACTAGAAAGCTGAGAGCTAAATCGATCTCATCCAAAGGTGTGTTTGAATCCTTTTGATCCCTAATGACCGAAGTAGAAGACATGTTAACATTTATAGACTCAGACTCGTAAGACCTTTCACTAGACCCCTCACTTACGTCGAGAAGTGTTTCATAAGATCCTTCTAACAAACTATCAAAATCATATTCATGAGAGTCTGTATCTGAACTTTGACTTGGGTGCTTGCACCATGAAGGTTTAGGAGTTCTTGCAATACTAGCCCATTCTCATGCCAACTATTCTTGAAACTCTGGTGGTACGTATCTTTTTCCTTTGAAGTTAGGATCTTGCAACACTTTTCATTGTTCATAGGTTAGTGCATCAAGTGGAGTAGTTTCATCAGAATCATTGTCACTCTTAGTTGTACTAACATGCGGTACAAATTTATCTGGCTCAATGAAGAATGCTGCCAGGTCTGGAGGAATGGGATAAGGAAAGCAATCCTCATCAGAGCTATCTTCTATGGTGTCAACTATAGTTGTACCTTTAGTTTCTGACGCAGGTTCTATTTCTAGCATAAATTGATTGATCCCTAGATGGAACAGGATCTTTTTGAAACCTAAACCAATGGTGTCTTTTGTCTTTTGACCTATAGCTTGAATAGGTTCCAGTAACCCATTTCCATTCACCCCTATTGGGCCACTCCCTTTTTACCCAAAACATTTCATAATCTTAAGACCTTCATTGTTGGGGTTTAGTTCTCGAGTTGGGGCAATCTGTTAAGCTACGTTCTTTCCTTTACAAATCCAAGCCTTAATAGATCTTTCCTCATCTTCATCTTCTAATTGTGTAGAGGACCATACAAAGACACCATCATAAACTCTCTCAGGAGTAGCAGAAGATTTTTTTTTCTCAGAAGGTCTCCCATAAGAATGAGGAGACAGAGGTAGAGCTACTGAAGATAGCACGGGTTCTATTTGATATCCTCCCATGCCTATGTCTGTGATTTTTAGGGTTTGTTCCATATCTCTAAGCTTGGCATCACAGAGTTCTGTGTATTCTCTATTAGTTGGAACAAGACTAGCAGCTGATTGAGTGAGAGCATTACAAGAAGATCCCATACTGGTAGGAATTGTCACCTCTGCACCTTGAAAAGAAAACTTAATACACTGATGGTATGTAGAAGGAATCACTTGCATCTCATGGATCCATAGTCCCCCTAGCAAGATATTATATGCAAGAGGAAGGTCTAGCACCTGACATGTGACGTCTCTTTCAACTAGACCAACCTGAATGGGTAACACAACTAGACCTTTAGATTTTCTCTCTTCTTCATCATAGGCCTTAATGGTAATTATTTTGTGAGAATCTATGCGATCTTCGCCATACCCTAGCTGAGCAAGAAAATGAGCAGAGAAAATATTAAGACCAGCACCATTGTCAATGAGGACATGACGGACTAGCTATTTGCCTATCATGACTTCTATGTGCAGAGGAGCATTGTGCGGGTGACTAATGGAGTGATCATCTTCTTTAGAGAAGGACAAATAATGCGGTGAAGTCAAGTGACCCACCATGGATTGAAACTGATCGAGATTGATATCTTTGGGGATATTAGCTTCTGTGAGAGCCTTGTCTAGAATCTGCCTATGAGCAAGCGAGATCTTCAATAGCTCAAAAATAGTTATTTGAGCATTGGTCCTTTGAAGATGGTCAAGAATGCTATAACTAGCAGTAGGAGGCATAGGGACCACCTTCATGGTCTTGTTGGCAGAGCCAACAATAGTCTTATCCATAGTTTGTTTTGGCATGGATGTAGCAGCAATTGATTTTAGCTTGAGATCTAGTAACAATGTTTGCACAATCTTGAGATGTTTCAGATTTTGATAATCGAGACCCAGGGCCTCTCAAGACAAATGGGGTTCTGGGTTTAGAAGCATTCCCACTTCCCTTGCTAGTAAACATATTGTAATATTCCACTTCCACTGGTTCAATCATGTTGATAACATTATCATAAGTGGTATGTGCATAATTAACTTTGGCATTATTATTCTGAGCATTGGAGGATTCACCTTTCTCATGATGAGGAAAGGAATCTTTAAAAGCTTGATGATCCAAATTCTTGTTATGATTCTCCACAATGATAACCTTGTTATCAATCAAATCTTGGACTTTATGATGCAATTGGAGACATGTAGCAGTCTTATGACCTTTATTTTGATGGTAGTCACAGTAAGCATTCTCATTCCACCAATTAGGTCATGGTTGCAGATCGTATAGACATTTCTCCAAAGGAGAAAGAACCTGATTTCACACCAAAGTTTTGAAAACCACATCAAGCGGTTCTCCCAAAGAGGTAAATTCATGCTTGGGTCGCACTACCCAAGGTTTGTTGCCAGAAAATCTAGAAGGTTGTTGAGTATTGGTTGTAGCCTTTTCAACATCTTTTGTTGCTTGTATACTAGAGGTGAGATTGAAGACTAGTTTTGAAGAAGTTGAAGTCACGTTATCGACCACCCCATCATTCACAACATCCCTATTTTTGTTGGAAAATTTCCCTTTATCTTTGTTGGAAGATGAGGGGTTTTGTTTTTTATCTTTATTCAAGGTCAATTTGCCTTTTTTAACCATGAATGATTCTATTCTCATAGATTGTTTTATCATACTATCAAAATTAAGAGGACCCTAGAGTTGGACTTGATACCCGAAATCAAGTGTGAGATTATCCAAGAATATATCGAGTTTCTCAGACTCGGGTATTTTGCGAGGGTACTTTATGCAAATTTGTCTCCATCTTTGGAGAAATGTTAAGAATAGTTCCCCTTGCCTTTGCTTGAGGTTGCAAAGTTCCCTTATATTGACAGGATGTTGAATATTGTGAGAATAATGTTGTATAAAGAGATTGGCAATCTCGTCAAAAGTCTTGATACCAGTGGGTAGTCGTGAGAACCACTCCATGGTAGGTCCACCCAAACTTCATGGAAAAAGATGCATCAAATATGTTTGATCATGTCTAAACTCCATCGATAAGGCACCAAATTCTCTTAAATAATCCTGAGGATTAGTGGTACCTAGATACTTGTCATATTTGGGGAGTTCTACACCTTTGGGAAAAGGTGGCATAACAATACTCCTATCAAACGGAAAAGGACATATGCTTTCCATTGTAAACTATTGCGTTGGTTTGTCCTTATCTTTCATAAGTTGGCTGATTTGACCTTGCATGTCTTGAATTATCTTATGCAACTTGGAGGTCTCACTTTCCTCTTCCTTAGCGACAAGCGTTTCCACTTGGAAGTTTGCGGGTAAATTGACCCCTTGTTTTGCCAAATCTAGGAAGTATTTTTCTTTGTCTTTCGCAAGGAGTATTTCCATAATTTTGATGAGAGCTTTATTAGACTTTGTTGCATCTATGTTGTTTTGAGTTATTGTCTCATCATCATTGCCAAGGATTTCATAAATACTATAAGTCTAATCTTGACCTTGGTGATGTTCTTCTTCTTGATGACCTTGTTCATGTTGGGATTGGTCATATCCTTGCATGTAATCAATAGGAGATGTCATCTTGTCAATGTGAGATTGTTCTGTGTGCACTCCTTCAGTATGAGTGTGAGTATCACGTTGAGGACTCATAACCAATGTGTTCTTTAGTGAATCAAAAGGATTGAAGTGTTGGAAAGGATCACTAAGGAAACAAGGATCGATAATAGGATCAACCCAAATGGGTGATTTTTTGAGGCCTAGTTGATCTGAAAGAAATGGATTATGCTGATCTTGAAACTATGGATTAGAACACACCTGCAACACTAGTTTTTGATTAGGACTCGAATCTATACTGAATGGGGAAGAGGAACGTGAGGATCCCTCTTGATTATCAACTTGAATAACAGGTTTAGAATGACCTTTTCCTTGATTGTGAGGTTTACTTCTACCTACTCTGGAACCGCGTATGGGAAAAATATTACCGCTCCTAGTTGTAACAAGCATAGATGAAGCTAAAACAAGATGAAACTTAAGATCTGACTCAGAACTCTGTCTCTAGAGATATAAAAAAAAAGAGGTAATAGGCTAGAACATCCAAGGTGTGAGATGCACCTGGCACGAGTCATCAAGAGTATGGCTAGAATAGCTGAGATATGACGATCGTGTCACAAGGTATGAAAATACAAAAAAGATAGGACAGAGACAAAGAGACAAGACAAGTTTGAGTAAGAATCAGATAGTTTGAAACTCAAAACAACTAGTTTCAAACTGCAGACAATGAGGAAATAAGCAATCAGACTCCAGACAAAAAGGCAGATCAGGTAGAAAGTTCACCAGTTAATGGGAAAAAGGTCACTGTTTTGGATGCCAGGCTATAGATTCGCACAAGGAAATGCCTCACCACACAAGAAACTGCTAAACTTCACGTGAGAAAATGCCAGCTTGCACAAGCAAGTGCTAGGTTTCTAAAAGTTCGCGCAAGAAAAGATGAAATTTTGGTAAATGGACTCAGTTTTTGAGATAAAACCAGATTTTGAGACACAGCAAGAACTGTTCTCTAACAAAAATTTTAGGTTCAGGGCAGTTTTATGATGATACAAATCAGAAATCTTCATTTAAGGGTAACAAGCACTCATTTACAGACACGAAGTTTCAAACAAGTAGTAGTGACACAAACAATAGTCGTAAACAATTCTACCAAGGACAAAGCAACTTGGAAGAATAAAGGGAGTCTTTGTTTGATGATGATTTGGATAGTTTAAGACTCAAGAACAAATACTCAATTATCCCTGCAAAGAAAATTGGTTGAGAAGAAAAAATCTATGCCCCGCTGTCTTATGCGTATGCGTGCACCTCACACAGCAGTGTCACCCTCGAAAGAACGCCCATGTTTTTGGTGTTTCCAAGGACTAAGTATATATGTTTGAAGGTTACCCTTAAAATAGGGGCCAGCATCATATACCACTTCAAGCATCTAGGTGCATACCTATGTCGAGAATCTAGGGGAGAGATTCTTCCCTCTCCCTACGCATAGATTATGTCTCCTTTCAGAGGTGAACCAGGTAAGCATCTAACTAAGAGAGTGTTTAGTAGGCTTCCATTCATAATAACCTTCATTGCCTCTGATACAAATTTGGGGCCTCACAACCACACCAATACTTGTAAGTCATACACCCTTGCAAGCAAGGCTGGGAGCGGTGCCGCTTAGTATGACAAACAAGGCTTTCTCACGATGATAGTTGAAATCATGAGAAAGAAGTTACCATTGCTTTGGAGTCTTTAGACTACAAAAAAGTAGACTTTATTAGAGTGAGGTGGAATCATCGGCAATAGGTGTGTACTCACTTGGGTCATTCCTGGAGGTTCAACTTCTGGCAGGCCCTCTAAAGGTGACACAACTTGGTTCGGATTCAAGGGTTTGATTTTCTGATTCTCTCAAAGAGAGAAGAGCATACTTCTCTACCTTTTCACCTCACCCAAACACATCAAGCATATTCATCACAGAGATAGTTTCACTCCACCAAATCCACAAGCCTTTGGGTTTCTAATTCTCTCAAAGAGAGAAGAGCATAAGCCCCTAACAAGTAGAAGTGCTAAAGATTCGCTATCTTGCTTTTCTTCCCCAAGTATCCATCATGCTAGCAACATTTGGGTCTCGGTTTCATCCATGGGCATCACTTCCATGTAATAAAGAGCCTATTCCCATACTTTACTATCGGGATCCTTGCAAAATTTTAACAAAGCCCTATTTAAACTATGTGAATGAAAAATAGTAAACAAACATGACATTTTGATTATGCCTTTGACAATCGTCCTGCAAGCAAACTATTAGAAAGTTTTTTTGATCTTTGACAAGCGAACTGCAAACCACTGTTATGCTACAGTAAAAATCAGAAATAGAAAAATCACAGCAGAGAACAGATGTTAGAAAAGAAAATCAATAAATTACAAATTCTAGAAATTGAAAGTCTGTCTGCTAAATTTCGCGTGAGAAAGTACTTCGCTGCGCGTGAGAAAGTACTTCGAGGCACATGAGCTTTCTACTTCTTCATGTGATAGAGCACTATAGAGAGAAAAAATTCATGCGGCTTGACCTAAAACCTCATGCGAGACTCCATACTAGTGCAGTACGGACATATGGTAGAGTTCCCAAATCACTGTCAAAAAGTTCAAAAATGGGGCCAGAAATCATTTTTTCTGCCCCACGGTGGGCGCCAAAATGTCTGTGCTTTAATGTGACCTCTAAATCAGGCACAAACTCAGCATAGTCTTTACTCAATTGTTCAATCCACAAAGACAAACATTAATTGTTTATCCTGTAAATTCAATTGAAGCGACTTGTTGCCTCCTAATCAGTTGGGGATGTCAAATTTACTCTCAAAATGAGAGCCAACAACCTGACATTGCTAACATGGAGGATTTCTAAAGCGTGAAAGAAGATGAAATTACCATTAATCCATGAATGCACTACAATTAATCTATGAAATGAGATTGCTCTTAATCTAGAAATGAATTACAATTAATCTATGGAATCAAATGCAACTAGTCTAGAATTGAAATTGTAACTACTCTATGGAATGAAATTGCAATCAATCTAAGAAATGAAATACTCTTAATCTAGAAATGAATTGCAATTAATCTAGAATAAAAATTGCATTTAAATTAGAAATCTTGAGAGATGAAATTGAGATGTTAGATATGTAAATGAATTGCAAATAAGATCAACATATCTTTAATCCAAATTGAAATTAATCTAATTATGCAATTTAAACTCAAAATCATATAATAATCAATGCAAATTTCACTATAGATTTGATGCTCTCAAAAATCATCCTCTCTAATGAATAAAAAGGGGTCTAATTTATAGAAAAGCATGGAAAGAGGGTGAAGAGTTTCTTGAAAAGAAATGATTGCCTCTTCACTTCCATTTGAGACAAAAAAGCATGACTTATTTAATTAA